>JAENPR010002365.1:0-60438 GCA_018135685.1 Themeda triandra | reverse complement strand
TAGAACTAGATGAACTAGAGCTTGATCTAGATGAACTAGAGGACCTTCTTCTACTTGGATGGAGGATGAAACCCTAGATTATGATCTGTAGAAGAATAATGATGCCAAACCCTAGGGGGGCGCCTCCTTATATAGCCCTGGATGGAGTCGCCATGTCATCGATCCGCGTGAAGCGCCATGTCATCGATCCGCGTCACATTTTATGCCCACCATCGGATCAAACCGACCTTGTACGGATGGTGGAGATGAAGATAATATTCCTGGCATATTCCCTTGAAGATCTGCGCAGAAAACCGGTCAAGAACCGGCCTCTAAGGGCCTGAACCGGACCTGAACCGTCCTAAAACTCCTGCTGGTAGCCTTTCCGAGAATTCTCGGAACCTCCGAGTCGCTGGACCGGCCGGTTTGGTGATCGCCGCTCTGGCCGCCCGAACCGCGCCGCGCTGGGCCGCCATCGCGCGCTTGCCACGTGTCCCGGCCGGACGAGCGGTCGCCGCTCCGCGCTCCGCGCCGCTGGCGATGGGAGACCGGCCGCCACGCGTCGGCCGGGGTTAGGCTGTCCCCTGCGCGTGTCGGGCCGAGGGGGGACACCGCCGCCGCTGGGCCCGCGCGTCAGCCTCTGCGGCCGACATTAGCTGCGTCGTGGGGCCCATGTGTCGAGTTACGGTCGCTTTGACTTTTATCATTTCATGTGAATCTTCGGGAATTAATATCTTGTGATCCGGAACTCAAATATAGCAAATAATATATCCATTTTGATCGTCTCGACGAGCCCTTTGCAATGGTGTAGTCCAATTCATCATTTAAGATACTTTTATTTGATGACTTTGTCCATTTTAGCTCATTCCTATAACCCCGCAAAACGAGATGCACCAAAACTCGTGGAATTTGTTAGCTCAAACCTCTAGACCTATCTTGGTGATCAACTTTTTGCAGTTATATAAGTTATGTTGACGGTAAAAAAATTGACGTTAACTACACGTCAACAAACTCCCCCAGCTAAACCTTTGCTCGTCCCCTCGAGCAAAGCTAAACTCAGCCAAGGATCGGGAGTTGCTACAATGCTTTCACGCCTCAAAAGTACACATGCGTTCAAACAGGAACTCTCTTCCAGATTAGAGTAAACTATTCTAACTTCAAACTTATCCATATTACCTTCCACCATGGGGCTTGTAACCGTCACTTGGGTCTTGAGTAGTTGAAAGATAGAATGGTCAAGTCAAGCGCCATGTTTCTCGATCTTTGATCAACTATTATTCCGGAGTTTTTGCAAAGTTTTGAAATAAAACTCAGAGTTCCTTGTATGAACCTTTCAGGTCTCTCATATGTGGTATTTCTGGATCCTCTCCAAGGCATTGATGGTGTATGCCTTCTCTCTTCTCTCAAGATATGTGGTATTTTTGGCATAAGGCAGAGTAACATTGTGCCTTCACTCTCTTACCCTACCTCTAATAGGCTTATGTGGAGCTATAGGTGGGGAGACACTCAAACTCACTTGCATATATCGCATAGTTAAGACATGGATCCAAAGAAACTAAAATAATAATAAAGTCATATGTGCATGCGAATGAGGAAATGGGATGAATGATAGGATGATGATGATAAGGAAATGATTATGAGGGGTGATCACTTGGTGAACATCTACTTCTACACTTGCTCCTTTGGGGAAAACATGACTCCCTTTTTTTCAGAAACTTTGAAACTTCTTGAAAGGAAGGACTTGGCTACTCTTTCTCTTCTTTTTTTTAGAGCAACCAATCCTCTGAAAACAAAACTTAGCGATGGGGAATGTATAACTTGAAATGATAGTGACTGGAGCTTTTATGTAGGAAAAATAGGATGGCAATGAATATTTCTAGATGTTCACTCCCAGGATAGGAGTAACTTTTCCTGGATGAAGTGAAATGAATGGCATATGTATATGTGGATGGATGGATGGATGGATGGATGCGTACTCCCGGGATAGGAGCGATAGGTGCGTATCTCCAGGGTAGAGACAAAGACACAGTATGTGGGGAAATGCGTACTCCCAGGGTAGGAGCAGCATAATATGTGGTGGATGTGGATCTATATGTGGGTGGTACCTCTAGGGACAGAAGTAGCACATAATGAATGTAACATTTATAAAATGGGTGCATGCTTCTGAGGACAGAAGTAGCATAGATCAATGGATGGAGAGCACATAATATTGACTTCAACTGCATGACTGATTCCTTATGGGTCCACAGCATAACTACACTCAATGCCTATAAAGACTTCACTCAATATCTACAATATGATCTATATAAATAGATGGGTTTTCCTAATCTAGTAAGCATGAATATATGGCTGTGGTAGGAATTTGAACTCTCATCATAAAGGAACTCATCATGCAGGAATTTAATATTTTCAAAAATAAATTCTCCAGAACTCTAGTATCTCTAGGAACAAGATGGACAGCAGCTCAAAATTTTTCCATATCATACCCATCAACTACCTAGACTTAGATCAAGCATTCGCTACCCACAAGTTTCAGGTTCAGAGCAAATCTTAGATCAAAACAGTGTGTCCAAAACTTTGGGAGAGTTCTAGTTTGAAAATAGGCACTTGAAAGAAATTACGGCAGAGCAACTATTCATCATCTCCAAAGAGTTTATTCTAGGGATTTATTTAGGAGGCAAAAACTTGTACACTTCCTTTTTATTTAACAAACTTAGACATTATACAAAACTAAATATAGCAAGCAAAAATATAAGAAGGTAACAAGAAATACTTAGCTAGATACATGGGGTGCTCTCCCCCAAGCTGGATGTTGGCATAGTCATTCACTCTTGTGGGTTGATGTAGGTCTTACTCTTCTCAATTTCGCATATCTGCGAACTCAAATAGACAACAAAACTCGTGGAGCATGTTAAGGGTTAGGTAATCGAGCATTAGTTGTCTAGAGCTTCTGATTGATTGAGTTTTAATGTGGGAATTCTATGAACTCAATAACATCGAGTTCCTCAACCGTGCTGATTTGTGGCTCAAGATACACTTTCAAGCGTTGGCCATTTACTTTAGAAGTGTTTCCTACATCATCTTGGATGGTAATGGCCCCATGGGTTGAAGTGTCAATGACTTTGTATGGGCCATCCCACTTACTTCGCAACTTTAAGGTGTCCAAAGAGCTTAACCCTTGAATTAAATAGTAGAACCTTATCTCCGGCTTAAACTCCTTGTGCTTGATTCTCTTATCGTGCCACCTTTTGGTTCTCTCTTTATAGATCTTGGAACTATGGTAGGCCTTTTCTCTCCACTCTTCTAGCTCGGATAGTTGCAGCAGACGATTCTTGGTAGCTAGGTGGAGATCCATGTTCCATTTCTTGATTGCCCAGTGAGCTTTGAACTCTAATTCCACAGGCAAATGGCACGTCTTCCCATATACAAGTTGATAAGGTGACATGCCTATCGGTGTCTTGTATGCAGTTCGATAAGCCCATAGTGCATCAGGGAGTTTGTCTTTCCATCCTTTACCCATTTCATCTACGGTCTTTTGCGGAATATTCTTAATTTGTTTATTGATGTTTCGCTGACCGCTAGTCTCGAGGATGGTATGCCGTAGCGACATTGTGACGAATTCCATGATCTCGCTAGATACTTCCTAAGAGTCTATCGATGAAGTGGGAACCTCCATCGCTTATGACTATCCGGGGTGTACCAAAGCGAGGAAAGATTACTTCATGGAACATTCTCTTGGCATGTTTTGAATCGGCTTTACGACAGGCAATGCTTCTACCCATTTGGACACATAGTCCACAAATACTAAGATGTACTCACAATTCCCGAGACATGGGGAATGGCCCCATGAAATCAATGCCCCAAACATCGAAGAGTTCAACTTGGAGATTGTTTGTGAGAGGCATTGCATTTCGTGAGTTGATATTCCCATGTTTTTGACATCGGTGGCATCTCCCGACAAACTCCTTTGTATCTTCATACATCGTTGGCCGTAAAAAAGCCACTTTGCCGATCTTGGCATGTGTCCGGAATGCTCCATAGTGTCCTCCATATGGCGAGGAATGGCATCTATCCATAATTTGAATAGCCTTAGCCATAGGGACACATCTCCTTAACAATCCATCGGCGCAGACTCGAAAAAGGTAAGGCTCATCCCAATAGTGAAAACGGCTATCATGTACCAATTTTCTTTTGTTTGCACCAGGTGGGACATAGCCTTTCACTATAAAGTTTACGATGTCGCGTACCATGGATCGAGTCTTGAATTTTGAGTAGGGTGTCATCCCTTAGGTAGTCATTGATGGGAAGCTCATGTGTTTCCTTATACCGAAGCCTAGACAAGTGATCGGCTACAGAATTTTCTACTCCTTTTCTATCTTGGATTTCTAAGTCAAACTCTTGGAGTAGAAGAATCCATCGAATTAGCCGAGGCTTAGCATCTTTCTTAGTGAGGAGGTACTTAAGAGCAGCATGATCCGTATAGACAATTACCTTTGCCCCCACTAAGTAAGATCTAAACTTGTCTATAGCAAAGACAACAGCCAATAGCTCTTTTTCAGTTGTAGCATAATTGAGCTGTGGTCCGACAAGGTTTTGCTAGCGTAGGATATGGCATAATGCTTCTTATCCTTGGTTTGGCCTAAAACGGCACCAACCGCAAAAATCGCTAGCATCACACATGATCTCAAAAGGAAGCTCCCAATCGGGTGGTTGGATGATTGGGCCGAGATGAGTGCTCTTTTGAGGATTTGAAAAGATTCATGACACTCATCATCAAAGATGAAAGGTGCATCCTTAGCTAGGAGACTAGTCAAGGGTCTCGCAATTTGAGAGAAATTCTTTATAAATCGCCTATAGAACCCCGCATGTCCCAAAAAGCTACGGATTCCTTTCACGTTTATGGGAGGTGGAAGTTTTTCAATAACTTCAATCTTTGCTCTATCCACTTCTATCCCACGTTCTGACACCTTGTGTCCTAGCACTATTCCTTCCTAAACCATAAAATGGCATTTCTCCCAGTTCAGGACTAAGTGCTTTTCTTCACAACGCTGTAAGACTTTGTCTAGATTCTCTAGACAATGATCAAAGGTTTTGCCATAGATGGTAAAGTCATCCATGAACACTTCCATGATTTTCTCGATCATGTCACGTAAAATAGACATCATGCACCGTTGGAAAGAAGTCAGAGCATTGCACAACCCGAACGACATTCGTCGGTATGCAAAAGTTCCATAGGGGCATGTGAAAGTTGTCTTATTTTGGTCATCTCGGGTGGATTGGGATTTGGTGATATCCAGAATAACCATCAAGGAAACAATAGAAAGAGTGATTTGCAAGCCGTTCCAAGATTTCATCAATGAAGGGTAACGGGAAGTGATCTTTCTTTGTAGCCTTGTTGAGTTTTCTATAATCGATGCACATACGCCACCCAGTGACTATTCGTTGAGGGATGAGTTCATTCTTCTCATTCTCAACAACTGTCATTCCTCCTTTCTTTGGCACTACTTGGACAGGACTAACCCACTCGCTATGTGGCACGGGATAAATAATCCCAGCATGTAGGAGTTTAAGGACCTCTTTCTTAACAACCTCTCGCATGGCGTTGTTAAGTCTACGTTGTGGCTCCCTTGAGGGTGTACAATTGGGATCAGTAGGGATACGATGCGTGCAAAGAGCGGGACTAACGCCCGTGAGGTCTTCGAGTGAGTAGCCAAAGGCAGATCTATGTCTTTCAAGAACAGTGACAAGTTGTTGTGCCTCATAGTAAGAAAGCTTGTCACCGATGATTCTTGGAGTGTTTGGGTTGTTGTGAAGAAAGACATATTTAAGGCCGGGAAGAGGTTTTAGCTCTATCGTAGGAGGTGGAGGTTGTTCATTTATGTCTAGCTCAATGGGCGCTGACTCATCTTTTTCCTGAACAAAGTGTTCTACATCGAAGAATGGTTGAGTCATCTCCTCTTGAGACACCATTAAGACATCCTCAATAGGGTCGGGTTCAGGTTTGGGTTCCACTATCGTGTTAACTGATCGATCAAGAGGAACAACAATAGTGGAATTCCCAACCTTGAAGTCTAAATGACCTCGTAATGGTTGTTCCTGTAGTAGTCTCATGATTGGTCTCGCCAATCAAGAGAGGAATCTCTGGAATGTCAAAGATGTGAAAATCTAGACATATCCCAGAGTTCTTGATTCTGATAGGAACGGTCCTCAATACCCCATGACTTGCTAAAATAAATCCTGATGGATCTTGTAGAAGTTTTTGAGATGGGGTTAAGGATGTGTCGGGATAAAGAGTTCTAGCTAACTCTTTTGAAATAATATTTATCCCGACAGAAGGATTGTAGCGGACTCTTCTAGCGGACCCTCTAACTTGGCACAGAAGAATGGTGGATGGAAAAGTGATTCGAGCTACCTCAGGAGATAAATCTGCTTCTCTTAGCCATTCATAACTCATGATAGCTGAAAGGCTTTGAATATGTTCTATGGCCATCAATTCTTTCTATGGATTAGATGGTGTGGTCTTTGCTCGAGGTCTCACTTGGATTGGAAAATTCGAGGCATTCCCATAATCTTCAAAGAGATCTTCCTCGAATTCAAAGGGAAGCTCTAAAGGAGATGGTTCATCATCCTCTAGTTGAGCTTGCTTTCCCTTAATGGGAGGTTTCTCAACAACCACATCATTAGAAGAGGCAATTGGAATTGCTAATTCGGTTGTGATTTCCTCCTCTTTTGGTTCGGGCTAGGCTCGACTTCTTTTTCTTCTTCGGAAACTCATCAAAAATGCCAAAGGTGAGGGTGTTTTCAAGTATTCTCTCTAGGATGGCTTTCCCTTCACTAATGAGTTTATGCGAGAATGAACCTCCCGAAGCAAGGTCGAGATGTAGAGCAGCTTCCTTGTTAAGACCACGATAAAAGTGATAGTGCAAGACATGGTCGGGCAAGGCAAGGTTTGGACCCGAGAATTGGTGAGGCTTGAGAATCTAGCCCAAGCTCCTAATGTCTCCTTCTCTTTTTGTTGGAATTTAAGAACTTCTATTCTAAGGTCGCGACTTTATAAAGGGGAAGAAAGCAAGAGAAAACTTTTCTCGAAGTTCCTCCCGATTCCATTTACGCCTCTTACGTAATGAGCATGCCATTTTTTCACTCTTCCCCGAAAGCGAGAATGGAAACAATTTCCATTTAAGAGTCTCTTGTGTCATGCCGAATAGTCCGACAAGAACACAATTGCTCAAATTCCCTAAGGTGGGTGTATGTATCTTCGTCTACTAACCCGGAGAAGGATAACTCCCAAACATGTCTATGAAAGCAGGGCGAAGCTCATAGGCATCCGTAAGAATGGGGTCGATGATGGTGGAGGCTCCAACAAGTCGCCCTTTGGAGCAAAGAATTTATAGATAGGAGTGAAATCCATGTGGTAGATGTTTGTGGTGAGGTGAGAAAGGTGGTAAAAGGAAAGTAAAAAGGATACACGGACGACTTGGCTCGAAACTAGCACAGCTACCGTTCCCCGGCAACGGCGCCAGAAAGCTTGTTGGGTATTTTAAACGCACACAGAAATAATCCGCAAGCGCACGGATACCGATGTAGCTTTCACCCGAGAGTATTCCAAGGTATCGATTTTCCACGGGGAACGTGAAGTGCACTAATTAAGATTCAAGGTCGCCCAAGGATAACTATATGTTTTTGTGGAGAAAGAAAGTGTTTTCCTATGAGTTCTCTAATTGATCTATGAATCAAGGGTACTTCAAGATTACTTATTTTGGGACATCAGAACACTAACCACAGAAAGGGATGAGATGGGGGCTAGGAAGCTCTGACTACGGTCCTACATACACCAATCCGAACGAGGTGGAATACGTCGGCCGTTAGGGCTGTCACTACCCTAGGGCTACCACAACAATCCGCGGGAATTGGGTGCAATTCCGTGTAATTGCCGACTAGGCACCACGCCTAACCTATTAATTACTACTCTAGTGTTGCAAAGACTAGAGCACTTGATGCAAGCGGAATCCAATAAATAACTTGAATGTAAATGCGAAAGTAAATAAAGAACTCGTGAATTAAGAATTAATGAACCTGGAGAGTAGCCGGAAGACGAACTAGATGCTGCAAAAGTACAATGTCAAGGAAGATCCGCAGGACCCGGCTCCTCCTCCGCTCTCTCCTCTTCTCTCTCTATTTTCTAGAATACAACTAGATGAACTAGAACTAGAACTAGATGAACTAGAGCTTGATCTAGATGAACTAGAGGGACCTTCTTCTACTTGGATGGAGGATGAAACCCTAGATTATGATCTGTAGAAGAATAATGATGCCAAACCCTAGGGGGGCGCCTCCTTATATAGCCCTGGATGGAGTCGCCACGTCATCGATCCGCGTGAAGCGCCATGTCATCGATCCGCGTCACATTTTATGCCCACCATCATATCAAACCGACCTTGTACGGACAGTGGAGATGAAGATAATATTCCTGGCATATTCCCTTGAAGATCTGCGCAGAAAACCGGTCAAGAACCGGCCTCCAAGGGCCTGAACCGGACCTGAACCGGCCTAAAACTCCTGCTGGTAGCCTTTCTGGAGAATTCTGGAACCTTCCGGCCAGTTGGACCGGCCGGTTGGGCCGGTCTGGCCGCTCCTGGGCCGCCTGAACCGCGCCAGCGCCTGGGCCGCCATCGCGCGCTTGCCACGTGTCCCGGCCGGACGAGCGGTCGCCCGCTCCGCGCTCCCGCGCCCGCTCGCGCGTGGGGAGACCGGGCTGCCACGCGTCGGCCCGGGGTTGGCTGTCCCCTGCGCGTGTCGGGGCCAAGCGGGGACACCGCCTGCCGCCTGGGCCCGCGCGTCAGCCTCTGCCGGCCGACATTAGCTGCGTCGTGGGGCCCATGTGTCAGTTCTGGTCGCTTTGACTTTTATCATTTCATGTGAATCTTCGGGAATTAATATCTTGTGATCCGGAACTCCAAATATAGCAAATAATATATCCATTTTGATCGTCTCGACGAGCCCTTTGCAATGGTGTAGTCCAATTCATCATTTAAGATACTTTTATTTGACGACTTTGTCTATTTTAGCTCATTCCCTGTATAACTCCTGCAAAACACAGATGCACCAAAACTCGTGGAATTTGTTAGCTCAAACCTCTAGACCTATGCTGGTGATCAACTTTTTGCAGTTATATAAGTTATGTTGATGGTAAAAAAAATTGACGTTAACTACCGTCAACAGCTATCTGCCTCAATGGTTTTTTAGTTTTCTTCATAAAACTGGAAAACTCGACATGTCCTTGGCTGTTGTCAAAACACAAACATGGGACCACGTCTCTAGATGTGGCCAAATTCTTTTTCTTTTTTCTTGGAGCAACATGCATCTTTTGATAGGTCACTACTTGGGCGACACATGGCATTTGGAGATGCGCTCGAAGCTCGACCGGCTTCACCAACCTGCTCGAGACTGTTCCTCCCTGGTCGAGACAAGAAGACATCGAGCTCCACCGTCAACAAGGCTGAAGCAGTGTTCTTCCTCAAGATGTATGGTGCTCAGGGACTAGCTGCGGGGGTATTAACCCCCTATACCCTCATGGCTAGGCCTTGGGCTTGCTAAGCACGACGGCTCGGTCCATAAGAGAAAGCCCGGGCAGGCCCCTCAGCGTGTCCGATCTAAGAAAAATCACGTGAAGTAACTTGGCGTCCAAGAAGCTTAGTCGGTTAGGATAGATTTCCATGTAAAGCTAATTGTAGCCGACCTGGATTAGATCTCTAGATCTGTAACCCTGCCCCCCATGCTATATAAGGCGAGCAGGGACCCCCCTCAAAAACACGATTGTACCCCATACTCAATCAAGCAGCAAGAGCAGGACGTAGGGTATTACGCTTCTCGCGGCCCAGACCTGGGTAAATCCTCGTGTTTTGTTCTTGCTCACATCTAGCTCCAACATCCTAATGCACCTCCCCTCAACAAATCATTGCCTCGGGTAGCCCCGTGGTAAACTTCCGGTGAGATATCATCGACACACAGTGGTGCCGAGGATGAGGGTCACGGGCCACGGGAGCAAGGTCGCTGGGGACCATTGCGGCGACGGTGACATGCACGGCGACGGGATGGCGGTAGCCGGCCTAATCCGGTGGCTGCAGAACACGCGGAGGAGCGCATCGGCTCCACAAGGGTGTAACAACCCGAAAAATTCACCAACACAAAAATCCCAACTACAAATTTTTTTCTAAACAAACCCATGTTTGTTGCTTGTCATGTAGAAAACCATATTTAAATCCACTCATGTTTAAATGTTAAGGACTAGAATATAACACTGCCACATGTGTTTTAGCATTCCCCTTAAGCCACATGTGATTAGAACTCTAATTTGCACATGCGTATTCTAATATCATGACGTTGCATGGCATTGCATCCATTTATAATATACATAGATAAGCTCCTATAATGACTTCATATACTTACTAGTAAAACCTAGGACCAATCCCTAGCTACGATAAGCCCTAGTGATAGTCGCTAGGTCATGAACCTAAACCCTAGTGAACTCCTACTAGGCCTAATATGATGAAACCCAAAGTGTAACATACATATAAATACATAGACACTAAATCCTAAAATCAACAAGTATTTAACCATAGCTAATGAGTAACTAGCAACTTGACTACTTTCTCAATAGACCCTCACCAAATCACTATGGTGACCTAATCTATCTTATATACCACGGTATAAACATGTACCTAGTAGACTACCACAATATCACACATATAATAAACACGGCTTGTTAAAATGCGACCTACATGGTTCTTACCAACATCACTTCTCACCCACTTAGCCATTTAGTCTCATGCATCATAACTTGCACTTCTAAGTGTTATGTGTGATTTGGATTTTCTTGGCTTTATGAGTTGATTGAATAAAGATAATAAATATTTATATTAAGTATTAAATAAATATTTCACCTAATAACCTATTAAGCTAATTATGAATTCATAAACACATATGTATATAATTTACTATGGGGATTATATACCCTAAATACCCTATGACCAACTATAGTGGGCCCCACCCTAACCCTAAGTGTGCTAGATGCACTTAGCATTTGAGCAAGTAAAAGATTAACAAAATACTAATAGAAAAGAACTGGAAAGGAGGGAATTAAAGGAAATGGCCAATTCGGCCCAATACAGCTGACCAGCCTGACCTGGCCCGTGACTGCATGACCCCGCTGGCCAACAGACTGGCCTGGCCCACTGATCCCTCCTTCTCCACCCTTTCCCTTTCCTAGAAACGAACCGGCCCGGTTGGCCCAGCCAGCCCACGACCGCGTGGCCCACAGCACACCACGTGCAACTGTTCCCTCCTCCACAGCCAATGATGAACGGCCCCCACCTGTCATAGTTCTACCTGCTCCCCTACTTTTCTTTTCCCCGTGCGAGCATGCGCGATTGGAACCCAGCGGATTCTTCACGCAACCTCGCCCTTCCGCTCAATCCTCGCCCGTGGGAATCCAACGGCCTCGCGCCCCTCAACACCGACGCTCGCGGGACCCACAGAGTCACGAGAATTGCGTGACTCTGACACCGAGTGCCAACTCGTCGCGACAACGCCATGATGCCGTTCTCGCCAGCATCTTGTCCCCTGCTTGTCGCCTCCTTCGTGGCCAAGAAGGCGAATTGGTGAACGCCATCGCGCTCACGCCCGCGTTGCAGCCACGATACCCTTGCCCCTGCGCTCCTCATCCTTTTGATCTCCCTCACCCATCCCCAGCCGTCCGCCCTCGCCATGATCGGGCGTCGACTATAAAAGCCGAGCCCTGGAGGAGCCCTAGCCAGTTTCCTCTGCCCGCTGCCATTCGGTGGCCTTGTCAACCAGACCACCACACAACGCTAGAGGAGGAGAAGGGAAGGAGAGGTATGGAGGCGGAGGAAGGAGAAAGCCGCCGCCGGAGAGAAGAAGAACGCCGCCGGAGCTACCGCACCGCCACCAGAGCATGCCGGAGAAGGAGACCGCACGATCGGCGACGACTACACCAAGCAAATCAGCACCACGCGTCATCTTCTCGCGCCTGTACCGCTTCGACCCTACGCGACCACACCTACATCGCCGGTGAGCACCGTCACCTCCGCTCTCTCCTATTCCTCGCTGGACCACCCCTGTCGCCGTCACGGACACTGCGACGGAGCCTCTCCGCTCCAGGACACGCACACACACACGCACGGACCAACCTCGGCCAAACGGAGTCGGTGCCAAGCGCACCGGCATGAATGCCCTCCATGCCGCCCTGGATGCCCTGACTGCCATGGCCATGACCGCTGGACCCTCACCACGTTCCAACGAGTACGGGAAGCCCCATGCCAAGACTAGGCCATGACTGGACCCTTCTCAACGGTGTGCACGCGGTGCACGAAGAAGGAAAGGCAGACAACCCCCGAAACCCTACGCTACCCTTGTCATGTCCGTAACCATGCCAGCGCGGTGCATGCGCCAGAGCATCGTCGTGCCGCGCTGCCCATCGTTTTTCCGACCATGGCAAGCCCCTACTAGACCGTTTAGCCCCGGATCTATGCCCGCCTCATCGTCGCACACACGGTGCGCCCGCTAGAACTTGAAGAAGACCTCTGCAAGTCCTTGAGCCATGGCCCGTGTGCACGCTGGCGCTCTGAGGTGCGCCGCCGTGGCGCGACAGCGATGACCAGCCCCAACCACCTCGCTAGACCAAGCTGCGCCGATGAACTCCACCTTGGACTGTGGCATCCCGCTGTGAAGCCAAATGGAGAAAAAGAGACCGTCAAGGCCCTTGCCAAGCCGAGGTGCGCACCGTCGCCATCACCGGAGCTCTGTCATGGGCACGCTCCTCGTGCGGACGCCGCCGTGTGGCTCGATTGCCGCCGTCGAGCCGAATGGCCTCCGGATGACCTGAATTGACCAGAGGCAGCGTCAATTGGAAGAACAAGTGGCCGTAGCTGTGCTGCCGTAGTGCGCCGCCGCTTGCCATCGTCTGGCTACGGGCGCTAGCCAGTCGGAGCACCATCAGCTCGCCGGAAACCCACCATCATGTTACCCTCAGCGCCGTGATGCTGATGCGCCAGCCATATGTGACCACGAACCACTGTGGAGCCCTATTGCTCCACCATGCCGCTGCCGGCATGCCAGCCGCATGCAAGGACCAGAACAGAGAAGGATTGGGGAGGAAGAAGAGATGGGAGATGAAGGCGAAATGGACTTGGTCCATGTGGACTTGTGCTACTGGCTAGCGGGACCCAGAACCCTCTGTCCACGAAACACCAGCAGCGTGAACCCAGGCGCCACTAGTTGGTGGACCCATGGACCAAGTCTACATGAGCCGGGTGGTGGAACAGAGAAGATGGACAGGGTCCACGGTGGACCGTGACTACGGCTATAGAGCAATAACGCTGGTCCACCGTGAACCAGTAGCCGAACACATGCTGTGGTCCAAAGCCCGATAGGAGCCTAGATGAAGACGTGGCAGAACCAGAGAGAGACACATGACGGACTGAGCCCGGCTCGTCCGGCCCATATCCAGCCCATTTGGCCCATTAACGGCCCATCAGATGTTGACCCGGTCAAAGCTGACGTCAGCATGATGTCATGTGGGCCCCGCCTATTGCTGACACATCAGCGCCACGTCATCACTATTGCCACATCAGCAGATGCCACGTGGACCATACAGAGACTGACACGTGTCAGCCCAGAAATAAATAGCCATTTATCTTTTTCAGAAAATAGATTAAACTTCGGAAATTCATAACTTATTCATACGAGCTCCAAAAATTATGAACCAAATATGTAAATTCATCTAAAATCAAGATCTATCTCATGAGCCTATGTTTGAGTGCATTTGCATCTTTTTGCTATTCATTCGTTCTTTATGTTATTCTATAGGAGTCGCTAATGCGACTATTACGTCTTGTTTTCAGAGTCGAATCGAGGGAGGGACGACCTGAGGAAGGAGACTACGAACACGAGGGAGAGACCCTGCTGAACGACTACGGCGGAGGACTTGTACCACTACTATCGGACTCGTACCACTACTTCCTCGACATCGCAGGTGTCATGGCAGCACCCTCTTTTAGAGAATCCTATTAGACATTGCAAATAGAACTGCTAGTGCTTTACATTTATTCCTTTGCTAGTATATGATGCATGCTATTGCCTAAGCCATTATTACCTTGATTGAAACCCTTCACCATGTTACCTCGCTTTTGCGCTCGCACTTATATATTACTACCTCTCTGCTTGCTTGCACTTTATATCACCATACTTATTATTATAACTCCACTTCGCATTGTATCTGTGATGTGATGCGGGTGGTGAACCCCTGGGAATGGTTTGGCTTGGGATGCCAGACTTGGTGGACTTGGTGGTGAGGATCTGGAGGTAGTGTGTGTGACTTAGGTGCGTGGAGGGTGAGGGTTGAGTCGACTGGACAGGATCTACGACGAGTCTTGGGGTGGGCCTCAAGACGAGTCTTGCCTGGGGTGCATCCTAGGCATCCCGATAAGGGGTACCTATGGCGGGTACATGAGACTTGAGAAGACCCCACTGTGGAGAGCCCTCGGGATGGAAGATATGTGACTTAAGGAGATTTCCCGCTATGGAGAGCCCTTGGGAAGGAGGTGCTGTGGTGGCACGGTAAACTCAAACCCTATATGAAGATATCCTGTCTGGTCCTACCTAAGGACTGATATATCGGGAGAACTGGAACCACGGACCCTTCGTACACACCACTCACTCTTGCTTCCACAAGGGACGAAAGTTCGACTAGTCTGGACGATGCCACTGCTGCTTGGAGTTGAGGGGGAATGGTATGTGGTGAGCCTGTACCATTCTATTCAACAGTACCATTGGAGGGGTAGCCGGTTACTGTTGATCCCAGTCCCAGTGTGTTCTGGTAAGCCGTCACTTTCTAGGGCTGGGTGGCAGGATGGTGTTGTCCAGGTAAGAAGGTCGTCCGAAATTAGCCTAGGCAATGTACATGCCAATGATGGTGATCTGGTGGGTACAGGTGTACACACTCTGCAGAGTTGATCGATCTATGCGCATACCGCGGCTTCAGTTATGGCCACCGTGACCTATGTTTCTGTCGAGTAGAGAGAGGAGTGTTCTACCTTCCCCGAGAGATGATTCAGGCCGTGAGCCTTGGGTTGTGGCTACGGGCCTTTGAGACAGGCCGAGAGGGAGTTGGCCTGCCGACTTGAGTGTGAGATGTGGTGAGACTTGCTGATACTGGTGTGGTGATGGATTTGAGATGGATTTGAGATAGATTCGAGATGGATTTGGGATGGATGGGATGTGTGTGTGGGAATGGGAATGTGTTACACTTGACTGTTACTACTACTACTACTACTACTTGTTGCTACTTCGCATGCGCTAGGATGCAAACCACAGCCAAATTATAGGATCGCCAGATCCCTTTATTTTCTCTTTTCCACTAAAGCTCATTCGGTGCTGACCATGGCTTGCACACATCTGGCGGTGTGCAGATTTCCTACTTCTCAGAGTTGTCGAATGGATTAGAAGGTCTCGTGCCTACGCTCAAGTTGGAGTTTGAAGCTACTTCCGCGTTATACTTCTGCATTCTCAAGCTGTTTTGGATGTTAGGGATACTTGTTTCCGCCCTGTGGCGTTGTAATTATTATTGTAAACCCCTCTCTTTGTGCTCTTTAGATTTATAATTCGATGTATGGACTTGATTATCGACTATTGTATATCATTCTATGAATTTTCCCTTCGTGGAAAATTGAGGATGTTTCAAAGGGTGAGGCAACGCGGATGCACAAGAAAATCATGACATATAATGGCTGGAGCTATGGCGAGCTCGCGCGCGGCCATGGCGGCAGCGATGAGCTGTCCGGCGAGCCAGAGCCCTAAGCGGCGCCATCATCTGTGGGACGGCCGGCGCCATGCCTAAACGAACACGATGCACACAAGAAGGAAGGACAGGAGGAAGAGGAGCGAGCCCGTGGCGTCGTCAAAGAGTTCGCCGGAGCACTGCTCGCGGCGGCAGGGAGGAAACCACCCGATTAGGCGTCTACCTTGGAGGAAACGGTGCCAGAGAGGGCGATGGAGACGGAGCACGTCACGGCGAAGAGGATGGCATGCTCGAATTCGTGAATGGCCGGGTGGAGCGGCGGCTATGCAGAGGCATGCTCGGCGGCGGCAATGGCGGCTCCGCGTGTACGGCTGTGTGAGAAGAGGAGAAAGGAGGGAGGCGTGGCGCTGGGGAGCTGAGAGGTGAAGGAGGAGTAGAGGGAAAGAAGCTGGGGCGCTGAGTGGAGTGAGGTGGGGAGGAGATGGGCAGCTCCGACCTGTCCCCCTTTCGGACCGAGCACGACGTGTGCACAGCAGCAAAGCTCCGGTGCGGCGTGGCGGGGGTGAGCAGGCGAGCGCAGGCGCGTGGCACGGGTTGTCGGTGGAGCGCGGTGCGGTGCGACGCACAGGCAACAACGGCGCTGGCCAGTGGCCAAGCTCCATGCGGCGGGCGCCATCCCGGCCACGGTGGCTGGAGGTAGGGGATGAGGGAGGGGGAGACTATGACAGGTGGGTCCCACCCTTATCCCCTTGAACTGAAAACTTTCATGTGCTTTGTAAATCCCAAACCGTGCCGAATTTTGAAAAACTTTCAACATGAAAGTTGCTCCACTTGATGAGTGGAACAATTCATACATAGGAAGTTTTGGCTAATTCGGCTTAGTTTTGAAATTATGAATTTGGGTCAAAAATCTATTTTAAAATTAATATATTTTCAATATATGTGCAAGTTTGTTTTTGGCCTTTTTGAACAACTCCCAAGCATTTTCATGAAATGGTCAAAACATAAAGTTTGCTCCTCATATTTTTATCTACAAACTTTATTAAGGGTCCAACATGAGATAAGCAACGTAGATACCACTTCTAGTTTAGCTATGCAATCACCCTTAGGGCCTAATTATGGCCAAAGATCCATAAGCCAAATCTAAACCTTAAGACCATGGCAAAGCTCAGACTATAACCTTACCTTAATCATGATTAGAGTAATTCATGGATTCACTACACACACATCTCCAAACCAAATCACATCTTAACATCTAAATCACTTACTTCGAATTCGATGCATACAAGCATCAAGGCAGTTCATATCATGGAGGTGATTTGGTGCAAATGACATGATTATGCTCATGATGTACAGAGCTAATGCATGGTTAACATACTGGATGTTACAGCTCACATTATGCTCCACTAAATGTTCAGCCATGATCCTTCAATCACAAACAGACCACCAACGTGCTACTCTTCGCCTTGACCCAGTCAGTCTGCATCTAACTTCGTCGCTCCCAAGAACGCCAGCTGAAAAATACATTTCCATAAGTCGCCATGTGCAGCCCACTTGTCATCAATGAGGATTGCAACATCGGCTCTGAGGTCTGGTTAACTGAATGCTACCTCTAATCCCTATAATCCATCGCCCGTTGCAAAATTTTATCAGCATCCACAACATCATGTCACACCTTGTAGCTCCGCGGTGCGCACAACCCTGCCACAATTCCTCCAACATACCCTGTTGATTAGCATGTTGGTCCAATGGACATATCCTGCCGATCACTAGACTGATCATGATTAATGGGCTATCTGTCTTGTTCATCACCAAACGCTGCTTATCATCACCTACTTAGGTGGCATGCATATCCGACAACGTGCCTTTACATCACACACCATGTGAGCCACCTGCATCTGCATGCTCGGTATGCATATGCTCTTGGTCTTGATGTCATTGTTGACGATGGATATACCCTATAATTCCACATCAAAACACTGTCAACAGTCCTGGGAATTGAGGAAGAATAACATGACATAGACATATTTTTATCAATAAGTGGTTCCACTTGTACCTTGAGCATGTGAATGCAAGATTAAGCAAAATAGCACAAAACAGAGCCAAGGTAGGCCCACACAGGGGATCGCCCGATCCCTCTGTGTGTCCTCCAGTGGGAGCTTCAGGCACAATTCATGGCAACCTCCTAGGAGTCCATTTCAGCCCTCAGATCAAAGTGTGCTTTCACTCATTGGTGGAAATCAGAAGCACACGAATTCATGGACCCACATGTCAGCAAAACCAACGTGACAACATGTAACGAAAAGTGGAGCCAAGGCCTATGACAGGTGGGGACCTCAACCAACCGACTCTAACTGAGCCCACCTACCATAGGGGGATCGGTCGATCCCCCTGGTGCCCAGCCTGGTCGGTTGCCTCCCCACCGACTCCAGCATGCTTTCCACGTGATAGTTTTCCCACAGCCGTCCAAGTTGAGGCAGTTTGGAGGTCGGTTTGATCCAAGGGCAAGGAAGCGACGTCATGCGGATCATTGACGTGGTGGCAGAGTAGCCCCTACTCCACCTCTTCCTATAAATACCTGCTGTATCCACCCTTCCAAGACATGATGAATTCAAGGCTACAAGCATAGTCCACTTAGTAGTTGTAGTAGTCTAGTGTGGGAGTGTTGGTATAAATTAAGTGCAACTAAAATATGAAGGATTCCGTAAGTGCACAGAACATACCATTGTAGCATTTTAACCGGGAGTAAACCAGGTATCGTTATTTATATTTTACCACAGGGAAGCAAGGGTTAAAGAATCTGATAACTCACCAGCATGTATCTACTAACTTAGTAAACTAACTAACTATAGTAGGGGATAAATGATACATGAAATGATAGGATTTATGCAATATGACACACATGGGATAGGTCACTAAAGATATACAACTAGTTAACTTGAGAGGTCAAGGGTGAGGCCGATTCCTATGATATTCTTATCACATGGTCAAAGATATACCCAACTATGCTAAGACTTACCACACTCTTGTGCACTTCAGGACACCACTAGACAGGAGAGAGCACCACAATGGATACCTCTACTGACGTGACTACGGTCCTACAATTTAAGAACCTGCTCGATAGATATGGACGGGGCTGTCACCTCCTATAACTACCATACAACTAGGGAACAGGGTGTACTCACAGGCAGAGCATCATGTAAGCACCACGCTTACATGAGGCTCGGCTACTTAGCCCAACCACGGCAAAGCATAGACTAAGCGCTCTATGAACTAGCACACAAAAGCAATGATAAACTCAACTAGAAAGATATATTGAAAGTAAGCATAGACATGTAGATAAGAGTATAACAACCACGGCAAAGCATAGACTAAGCGCTCTATGAACTAGCACACAAAAGCAATGATAAACTCAACTAGAAAGATATATTGAAAGTAAGCATAGACATGTAGATAAGAGTATAAGTATAAGTCTTATAGAATATTGAAGTGAAGATACAAGGCTTTACCAAGCCCCCATGACTAGTTCCGGGACCTTGAGCACGATCCCAACTCAACCCTCTCTCCCAAGATACTAATCTATTACATTGGAGAAGCTAGACCTAATCCCCTAGAGAGAAGAGGTCATCCTTTCATGGGACACCTCTGCCTCTGATCCTCGCTGGGAGGTAATGAATTAGGGTTTAAGGGATGCCTCCTCTAGGGGCCAGAGGCCCTGTTTATATAGCCCTCTAGGATGCACCACAACCCTCGGATCAAATCGACCTAAATGGATGATTATTATTCATCCTCAAAGGCGGTGGAACAGGGATCCGTGAGGCTGATGCTGATTGGTCCAGGTCACGGGGTGGCAGCCTCCAGGTCAGGGGCAGCCGCCCCTCCACCGAGCCCGTTTGGGTTCCCCTTTGGTCGAGAGCCTTCTCGAACCTTCTATATCACATAAAATTGGTCGTTTCCTGATTATCTCTATGTAAACCTGACATGTGGGCCTTCCTTGGTTATTTTCAGCTGACACCCTGCAGAAACAGACATTATTCACCAAAACTCGTGGAATTCCATTGTGTAAGCACTATATCTAGAAGGTAATTATATTTAGGTCCTTTTTCATGTCTAGTTGATGGTTAAAAATAAGAGTTATCTACCGTCAACAGGGAGTTAGAGTCAAGTCGACCAAAACTCAGGGTCTCTGGAGTCATCTCCTGGAGAGTCTGTTATTCCTCTTGTACGTTTCCCTTTGTAAGACTTTCTTTATTTAATAGTATTCTTCTTTTACTTTTCTGAGTATTTTACTTAGTGAAATATTATTCCTGCAATAGTATTGTAGTGTCTTAGTTTAGTCTTTTGGTAGTTACATGCTAGATTGTGATCCTGTGATTGCTCCTTAGTTGTTATGTACGTCTGTAGCAAGGTGCTCTAGTTGGGTCGTATACTAAGCTAGAGTAGTGAGAGTTAGCATAGGCGTGGTGCTTAGGCTAAAACTCACCGTTGGAGGTCGCTAGTCCGGACGGAATGATTGTGGGCACACTGGCATGAGGTGACAGGTCGTGCTCGGCATTAGGATTCCCACCACGTACGGGCTAGTTCTTAAAAGGCAAGGCGTACATAAGTTTGTATCCGCTTGAGTAGGGGTTCTGTATCCTACTCTCTTGTTTACTCCCAGCAGCTAAGTAGTAAGGTCGCAATCCTGGTTTGTATCTACTATCTGACTAGATTAGAACACGAAAGTAGAACTAGAACCATAGGAGTCCTTAACTCACTCGTTGTCCTCCCGCCTAGCTACGCTACACTAGTTATCTTTAGTTGTCTTTGAATCATCATCATCTTTCTATCCTTTCATTATCTCCCCTTCTTACACTAGTTCCCACTCGATTGGGATAGGGATCTCCTTCCTATTATTCTTTCTAGCTACCGCTTTCCCTTGGGATAAATATAAATACGATACCTTAGAATACTCCCGGGTGAAGTGCTACAGTGGTATATTATGTGCGCTTACGGAATTATCCAATAGACTCTGAATTACCCATTAGGCATCTCTCACGCCATTGCTATTTTAGTGATGATGCTAAGAAATACCAACAAACATTTCTGGTGTCGTTGCCGGGGAAAGCATAGCCTAGAAATTTTAATCGGATCGAATACGGAAAACTATCTCAATTTCTGTGTCAATTAGTTGTATGGGGCTTTATCCCTTGCCTTTGCTTCTCTATATTGTGAAGCCAGGCATTGCAAGAGTGAGTTCCAATTCAAGGCAATTACATCGGAAAATCCTGAGACAACCCGAAGGAGGCCAAGACGTAGTCTAGTGTACTGTCGGAGAGTCAGCTCATACTTGGATTCACTCAAGGAAGGAGGCTCAGCACCAACACTCAAACGATCAATGGCCGCCTCAATCTCTGACTACTTGTTGGTATTTGTTAACGCACACAGAGAAATCCACAAGCGCATGGATATCGTTGTAGCTTTCACCCAAGAGTATTTCAGGGTATCGTATTTATCCTTAGGGAAGCAAAGGGTAAAGACGTTGATAATTAACCGTCATACATCTGCTAACTAATATACCAACTAGAATAATGAGGGGGTAAAAGATATGATCGGGGTTTTAGATAAATAACACACAGGAGAACCTCATAAAAAGATAGCAGAGCAGACTAACTAAGCTGCGAGGTCTACAGGAGATGCCAAGATTCCTATTTTCTTCTCCATTACTGTGGTTCTATTCTAGTCTATACCAAAGGGATAGCTAAGCAGAGGTCAACACAGCGGTTACACCAGGACACTTCGGAGCAGCTATTCCTTTCCGGTTCTCGAAAAGACTGGGAAGGGGTAACCGGGTGAAGGCAGCTAAAAGCTCTATGAAACACCAACCCGAACGTGGTGGAATACAAAGGCCTGGTCGGAGCTGTCTCCCCCGGGGCTACCACAACTATCCGTGGGGCTGGGCGCATTCTCCGATAACTCGCTAGCCCAGACACCACGCCTGCACTAGCAGTTACTACTCTAGTCACGATCTATAACTAGAGCAATCGGTCGACCAGAGAACCCATGCCAAGGTATAAACACTACACTAACCAAGCTTAGCTAAAGAACTGAGGCATGACAAGATAACCATATGAATAGTTCAGTAATGTAAAGAAGATAAATATAAGAAAATACTTGAGTCTTACAGAGGACCGATACAAGGTTGGCCGAGCCTCCGAGGACTCTTCCAGAATTTGAACTCTCTCCCTCACTCCCAACTAGACTAGCACTACTACTACATCTTGGAAATGATAGAATGTTGCTCCTTGGTGGTGTTTGGAATGAGGAGGGGGAAGCCCTTTATAGGAGGAGGGTGGAGGAATGTGCCATGGAATATTCCTTGATCCCTTCATGAATGTGACAAACCGACATCCAAATGCATTGCACCTGGACTTTCCACCCTCAAATCGACCTCCCGGGCATTCAAGGAACCGCCACAGCAAAGATGGGCCCGGGGGTCCACCTGGTAGGGGCGGTCGACCCCATGAAGGCGATCGTCCCCCTCTGGTGCCCGCTGCCGATAGACTTTGGTCGGTTGATTGCTTGTTGGGCCTGGACTGCTGTGTCGATGTGGATTTGGCCCAACCTGACCCCGAATTGGCATTTCCTTCTCTTCCTTGGATTTACGCTTTGTCGGAAGGCGCCTTTTGGTGTATAAATGGGCTTCGTCTTTTGGGCTTATGTTTTATATTTTTTAGGTAACATGTTTAACATGCTTTTGGGGTCTTTTCTTATTAATCCTAACATGCCCTCCTCGCAAATGAACAAACACCAAAACTTGTGGAAGTTGTTAGTATATAAATCCTATTATTAAGTTTGGCGCTTGTTTTTGTGTCAATTTGACGGTTAAAAGTATGCAATAAGGACCGCCAACACTACTCTACTCCCTCGGTCGCTCATATCATGAGAGGACCAAGAGTGGAGATAGGAGAAGTCAATTTTGAGATCAAGCCATAGCTTATCCCAATGGTGCAAGCCAGTACATTCTGTGGAAACTACATGAGGATGCAAATGCACATCTCCAGTAGTTTCTAGAGGTGTGTGGCACAATTGCCATCAAAGGAGTCATGACGGATGCCATCCGTCTTCGCCTCTTCCCGTTCACTCTGCTTGGGAAGGCAACGCAGTGGTTCTACGCTCAGCCTGAAGATGTCAATACCTGGAGGAAACGTGCCAGTGCATTTCTCAAGAAATTCTTCCCAATGGGCAAGACATCTGCCCTGAGGGCTAGGATTTCGAGCTTCTAGCAAAAGGCAGATGAGACTATCTCTGAAGCATGGGAACGTCTCCAGGGGTACATCCGAGAATGTATACATCATGGAATCAAGGAATGGCTCCTGATTCAAGGTTTCTACCATAGGTTAACTCCAGCAGCCCATAGCCACCTCGATGTCGCTGCAAGAGGAGCGTTCGCCTCCCTTAATGTCATGCAAGCCAAGAATCTCATTAAGAACATCATGACAAATCAAGGGTGGACTGAAGAATGCCCTCAACCAAAGAAGAGAGGCACAAGCTCAGTTGAAGAAGTGAGTGCCATCTCTCAAAAGATGGAACTCTTGTTGAAAAAGTTGGATGAACGATCCAAACTCAAGAAAGATCGAGAGGCCATTCAACAGCACGCCTCTGCACGTGATCAAAGGTGCAAGGTGCAAAGTGCAAGCCATGAAGTCATCAGCGCCATCGACAACCTGTGACCTCAGAAAGGAGGAACGACAACCTGTGACCTCAGAAAGGAGGAACGACTTCTTCGTCAATTATATGTCAATATTCCATTGCTTGATGCAATGCAGGTCCCAATCTATGCCAAGTATCTGAAAGACATCCTCAACAACAAGCACCCACTGCCCATGACCAAGGTAATTAAACTACCAAAAAAGAAGAAGGATCCTGGATGCCCCACCATCGACTGCTCCATTGGGACACAGCACTTCAAGCATGCACTGTGCGACTTGGGCGCAAGCGTCAGTGTCATGCCAAAGGTAGTTTATGATCAACTAACCCATGCTGTCTTGTCCCCTATATCCATATATTTGCAGCTAGCAGATCAGTCAATACGTCATCCAGCGGGGATTGCTGAAAACATCCCCGTCAAGATACGGGACTTCGTCGTCCCTATTGATTTCATGGTATTAGATATGGATGTAAACATGAAAATACAACTTATCCTCGGGAGACCATTCCTCAGCACCGCCAATGCAAATATTGATGTCAGAGCCGGAGAAATTGAATTCACCATCAACGGGCCCCAGGAGAAATTCAACCTCAAACCCAAAATCACGCAATACTCACTGATCATGGCAAAGGAAGTGGCACCTATTATACTCCCGACTAAAATAAAGAAGAAACAATCGAGAATCCGATGCCACGATTCAAGCTGAAACGGATATGGAAGAAGAAAGTGACGCAACCGCCGACGCCTCCGAACAAAAATCCTAAACCATTTCAAGGAGGAGGTCTGTTGAAAGGATGTGAGGAAAAAATTCTTCCGTCCGGTAAGTACACTCACACCCAATTGTAAATTTCATTTATTTATTGCATTTATTTTCTTTAGTTTTAGTCATTTATTTTTAGTATTTATTTTCAATTTTAATTTTAATTATAAAATTATGAAAATATTAAAATAATAAGCCTTTTGGGATAAAGTTGACATCGAGGTGGACCCCAGGGTGGGGATCGGCTGATCCCCATCTAGTGGCTCCCACCGACACTTTCGTCCACTCCACTCTTGAACACTCACCGACATGTCCCATCGACGGGAGCATGTTTTGCTCCCTCTTTTCCTTACCTACACTCACCACAAACTCCAAGAAAAGATTCCCTATGCACACCTCGAAAGTTGAAAAAAGCTGATGCTCCACTAGATAGGATTTTGAATCCTGATGACAACCTGCTCTGGCACATAGGGAGGAGTGGAAGGGGAGGGATCGGTCGATTCCCTCCTTGCCCACTCTCTTAGACCTGTGTCTCCCATTCTGCTGACACAGGTGCACTATGCATGCCAAACCTGAAAAAGTGTGAACAATAGAGAATCATTGCTCCATCACTTTAAACACAAAGATGCTTCTCTCTCTTGTGACACTTTTGAGGAGTGCACATCAGCCTAAAAACTGAAGAGAGACATGTCACCATGTGCCCATGATCATGACACACCTTTAGACATGTCTTCACTTTAATCATTTCATCTTTTCTCTTTCACCAAACACTAGGCAAAGGAATCTCCGACAAAGTGCATCACCTTTAGAACAAATCAAAACCTTGCTTTAGTAGACATGTGATGACACCAAGTGGAGGGGAGATGCCCAACATTGGGCATCCACCGATCCCCCTAGTGGGGGATATCTGAAAAATTTTTGGTGCTTTGTGCTAGATTCCCTTCACAAAGTTCAATGCCACTCAAAATTTGAAAACAAGGGCATCGGCTGATCCCCCTCTTGAAGCCTCTGGACTTGCCCTTCTCACCCTATAAATACCCCCTCAATGTGAGCTCATTCCACACCTCAAACCTTCAGAATCATTTCGAGCTCACACACTCTCTTCACTTCACACTTGTGCAAGTGTCTTCTCAAGCTTAGTAGAGTAGAAGCCCTCTAGAAGAAAACCCAAAAACCTTTTCCCTTTAGTCATCTTTGTAGTCCTCCAAAAGAAAATCCAAAAATATTTTCTGTTTCATCCTTGTTCTTCCCCTTCATCATCCAAAGGCATCAAGAGAGGTAGTCCCTCGGTAAGAAAGGGGAGTCGGTTTACGCTAACCCCTCTTTGTCCTAATGGTGTATGTCGATCTTCCTTTGCAGGCATGAAAAACCCACTCAAGGGCGTGACGAGCAAGTTGCATGCAGCGTTTAGCAAGGGTTCATCATCAAGGTCAAGGTCCGCACACCACTTCGTTCACTCCGAGGGTGAACCCTCCGTTTTGATGGAGGAGGTGGAGGAGCGAATGTTTGGAGATGGCGCGCAACATCAACAACAAGAAGAGGAAGAAGTGAATGAAGAGGCATAGCCCCTGAGGATGCGGGACATGCAAACTAGCCTCTGGCTGACCGCCGAAGAGATGACCACCCTCGACGAAATCCACGACCGTGACTTCGAACATACAAAGGTACTTGATCTTGGACTCCTCCATAGCACAGGTATGGATGAGGAGTTCACCGAAGTCATTCATGCAATCGGTTGGGAAAATTTTTGGGATTCCTCGCAACACCCTGGTAGTAAGATTCTCACTTTAGAATTCATGAGCACTGTAGTAGCAAATGAGAAGTGCATCTATTTTTGCTTGCGAGGCTATGATTTTAATATTACCTAGGATGAGTTTGCACAACTGCTCGGTTTCACTAACTGCACTATAAATATTGAGCATGCCACTAAAAACTGTGATAAGAAAGAATTTTGGTATGAAATGACTAGGAGAAATTACTATGGGAAGGAGCAACCCCACACTAGCCATATTTGTCATCCCCCTTTACGCTTCTTGCACAAATAGATGGGTATTACTTTATTTCCTAGAGATGATTTTAGATATCTAAGGGAAATTGACACCACCATACTCTATGCCATGGTACATCGAATCCGTATAGCACCTGTGAAGGCATTAGTGCAACATTGGCTATCTGCATCTGATAGGAAGGGCAAGACATCTGCCCTGAGGGCCAGGATTTCGAGCTTCCAGCAAAAGGCAGATGAGACTATCCCCGAAGCATGGGAACATCTCTAGGGGTACATCCGAGAATGTCCACATCATGGAATCAAGGAATGGCTCCTGATTCAAGGTTTCTACCATAGGTTAACTCCAGCAGCCCATAGCCACCTCGATGCCGCTGCAAGAGGAGCGTTCACCTCCCTTAATGTCATGCAAGCCAAGAATCTCATTGAGAACATCGTGACAAATCAAGGGTGGACTGAAGAATGTCCTCAACCAAAGAAGAGAGGCACAAGCTCAGTTGAAGAAGTGAGTGCCATCTATCAAAAGATGGAACTCTTGATGAAAAAGTTGGATGAACGATCCAAACTCAAGAAAGATCGAGAGGCCATCCAACAAAGCACGCCTCGCACGTGATCAAAGGTGCAAGGTGCAAAGTGCAAGCCATGAAGTCGTCTACGCCATCGACGACTGCGACCTCGAAAGGAGGAACGACTTCGCGCTTCAAAGGCCATGGTAACATTAGTAAATCTAATTGGCCTTTGCTTAGAGATCTTGTCATGAATCAAGCTAAAATTAATGAAGATATCAATAAAAAGTTGTTACCTAATGACAAGACTCTCGAAACTTTAACTGCAAAAATGGAGTCCCTTGCTTCTTCCGTTAAGGATCAGTCGGACTTTAATAAAATGTTAGAGTCTCAAATCAAAGCAGTTGCATCCTTTGTTCCACTTCCTGTGAATTCTTGCAATTCTTTAGATGATGTGGCCACGAGAGGAGGTAAGACCACTCATGATCCACCATATCCTAACCCGACAAGGAAGCCGGCAAAGAACGGGGAAGACGAGGAAGAAAAAGAAGAAAAAGAGGAGGAACCTCCATCCAAGGAAGAAAATACCAAGTTCTATGGAAAGAGAGCACCGCATGAATTCTATGACACCAACATATCGCTACCCTTTCCAAGAACAAGAAAGCAAACCGCCGACGGCGGTTCGGAAAGTTTGTTGAGGTAATTCGTCAATTATATGTCAATATTCCATTGCTTGATGCAATGCAGGTCCCAACCTATGCCAAGTATCTGAAAGACATCCTCAACAACAAGAGCCCACGCCCGCGACCAAGGTAATTAAACTGCCAGAAAAGAAGAAGAATCCTGGATGCCCCACCATCGACTGCTCCATCGGGACACAGCACTTCGAGCATGCACTGTGCAACTTGGGCGCAAGCATCAGTGTCATGCCAAAGGTAGTTTATGATCAACTAACCCATGCTTTCTTGTCCCCTATATCCATATATTTGCAGCTGGCAGATCAGTCAATACGTCATCCAGTGGGGATTGCTGAAAACATCCCCGTCAAGCCGTCATCCCTGTTGATTTCATGGTATTAGATATGGACATAAACAAGAAAATACCACTTATCCTCGGGAGACCGTTCCTTAGCACTGCCAATGCAAATATTGATGTCAGAGCCGGAGAAATTGAATTCACCATCAACGGGACCCAGGAGAAATTCAACCACAAACCCAAAATCACACAATACTCACTGATCGTGGCAAAGGAAGTGGCACCTGTTATACTCCTGACTAAAATAAAGAAGAAACGGAATCCAGTGCCATGATTCAAGCTGAAATGGATATGGAAGAAGAAAGTGATGCAACTAGGCATGTGTCCATGGCCCGCTAGATAACAGACCGAAGCTCCCATCTTTCAATGGTCAGTCCAATCCAAGAAGATTTATAGCCAGCTACGAGGCATGTGTGCATTCGGCAGGAGGCAATGACATGATCCTCGCCAAGTCACTGATCATGGCCCTAACGGATGTAGTTCATGACTGGTATATGTCCTTAAGGCCGCTGTCCATCACTTCGTGGCACCAGTTGAAAGCCGAGCTACTCACCACTTTCCAAGGGTTTCAGACAGATAAGAAAACAACAGCGGACCTCATGAATCTGTTTCAACCAGATGATGAGTCACTCTCAAAGTACCTCGAAAGAATAATCTAGCTAAAGGCACAACTCCCGAATGTCTCCGACGATGTCGTTATCGTAGCAACAGTCAAGGGACTCAAGATCGGTCCCTGTGCTGAAGCAATGTATGGTGAGGCACCAACCACGATCAAACAGCTCTATGACCAGATGCGTAAGTTCGCCAGATCAGAGGAGGACCTGCAAAAGAGAAAGGCCTCACGATATAGCATCAAGCAAGCATCCCCTAAGGTCACCCAACCGAATGCGCAAAAGAGCATCCAATAGTCTGGCGCGGTAAATAACTTGCAAGAGAGTCCCATGCAAAGTCCCATTAATGAAGACAAAATCTCAGGCAATCTGGGCCGAGGAGGCAGGGGCTCCAGTGGTGGCTGAGGGAGGGGCAGAGGTCGATGCCAGCTGAAAACACCATACTATTTCATGTGTTGCGAAAACAAAGGCCATTTCTCCAGAGAATGAAAGTATGATCTCAAGGCACAGGAGCAGCGCGAAAGAGACGAGTCTACAAGGCCAGCCGAAGCACCGAAGCATGTATACCACAACACGACAACCCATCCACAGGCGTTTCACCCGCAGGCCTACAGCCAAACACCGAGCAATTCGGTACTGATCCACATGTATCAGCAACCAATAGCATGGCAGTCTCCTCTCTTCGCTCAGTACCATCACACTGTACCCAGTCAGGCTCAGGTGCATTCGGTGGCGGCATCCTCTTCGGTTACCCCGGATCAGCATAACCAAGTAGGGCAGCTGCAGCAATTGAATCCCAAGGCTTCCAGTCAACACAGTTATGCCTGCTAACATGATGAACACTAATGGCCACATCTATGCAATCATAGGTGGTTCCAACCTAGAGCACGACAACAAAAGAGCTAGACATGACTATGCCAAGTAGATGCTTTTGATTTCCCCGAGATCCTAGCAAGCCAGCCCGCTTGGAAAATAGTCCTAATTACATTCACCGAAGCTGATTGCCGGATCAAGGATTTCCCACATTGTGACGCCTTTGTAGCTACTGCATATGTTGGCAAATACATTTTGCACAACATACTCATTGACAACGGCAGTTCGACAGATATCCTTTTCACCAAGGCCTTCAACATTATGAAACTAGATTAGAGAACCTTGAACCAGGCTGGCAATGCACTATTCAGGTTTGGTGGCCGAAGAATAGATGCGATTGGAAAGAAAACAATTATCGTAGCATTCAGTGAGAATCAAAGGGTCAGGGCGGAGGAGATCACTTTCGACATTGTTGATATGGAGTACCCATATACTGCTATATTTGACAGGGGCATCATCAACAAGTTTGACATAGTCATCCGGCAGAGTTATCTGTGCATGAAAATGCCCTCACCTGCAGGTATCATCATGACATTCGGGGATCAAGTATCTGCGTGCAACATCGATGGCAAGCCAATACCAGGATACAGCATGGTGCATGTGGTGAAGGAGAAAGCCAAGGAAAAGGATGAGGATGGGCAATCTGATAGGTGCAAACAACCAAAAGCAACGCCAGGTGAAGACACCATTTGGGTGCTATTAAGCCCGAATAGACCTGACGAATGTGTCAATATCGAAGCCAGCCTAAGCGACGAAGAAGTCCACATGCTGATTGAGTTTCTCTAGAAGAACCATGATGTCTTCACCTAGACAACTAGAGGCCTCCAAGGTGTTGATCCAAGTCTCACGCAGCATAGTCTCAATGTCGACAAGACCGCCAGGCCCAGAAAGCAAAGGTTATGAAGAATATCTGATGAAAGAGCTGCCGCCGCCGCAGCCGAAGTTCAAAGGTTGTTGGATGCCGATGTTATTAGAAAGGTATAGTACCTAGAGTGGTTGGCCAACGTGGTCATGGTGAAAAAGAAGAATGGCAAATGGCGCATGTGTGTTGATTTTACTGATCTCAACAAACACTGCCCGAAGGATCCATACCCTTTGCCCAGAATAGACAAACTGGTTGACATCATGACCGGTTGTGAGTTAATGAGCTTGCTAGACTGCTTTTCGGGTTACCATCAGATATGGCTCAACCTGAAGGATCAGGAAAAAACTAGCTTTATCACGCCAGAGGGTACCTTCTGCTATAAAAGAATGCTAGAAGGACTCAGGAACGCTGGGCCGACCATCTCTAGGCTATCCAACAAAATATTCCACGAGCAAAAGAAGAAGAACAAGCTTGTGTCCTATGTGGACGACATCGTTGTAAAGAGTGACCAGAAGCATTCGCACATCAAGGATCTTAGGGAAACATTCACCAACTTACACGCAAGCGGCCTAAAACTCAACCCTGACAAATGCGTATTCGGCATAAGCAGAGGAAAGCTACTCGGTTGCCTGGTATCATCTAGGGGAATAGAGGCAAACCTAGAAAAGATAGCCGCTATCACCAATATGACCCCGCCAAAGAGCAAGAAGCAGGTGCAGAAGCTTACAGGCCGAATCGCAGCACTAAGCAGGTTCATCTCCAGATCAGCCAAAAGGGGATTACCATTCTTCCGAGTTCTCCATGAGGCAGATACTTTTGGCTGGGGACTAGAGTAGCAGAACACCTTTGAATACCTGAAAAGATATTTAACTAGGCTCACCACTTTATCAAAACCTACTCCGGGCGCAACGCTCATGTTGTACCTGGCAGCTGCACCAGCAGGGGTCAGCGCCGTGCTGGTGGAGGAGAAAGAGAGTGAAGGCAAGATGCAGCAATTCCCCATCTACTTTGTCTTTGAAGCACTTTTGGGAGCCAAGCTGAACTACTTCAAGTTGGAGAAGATAGCTTACACAATGGTAATGGCTTCTCGAAAGCTCAAACACTACTTCCAGGCACACCCCATTCGGGTCCTATCAGCTCAGCCATTGGAATCTCTCTTCTACAACACCGAAGCGATCGGCTGAATAGGAAAATGGGTAGCAGAGCTAAATGAATATGTGCTAAGATTCGAGCACAGGTCGACAATCAAGTCACAAGTCATCGTAGATTTCATAGCAAATTGGATACCAAATGCAGAAGACACCACCTTGCAGTTCGACGAACCCGAATGGACAGTTCACTATGATGGATCATGGTGCTCCGCTGTTGTAGGGATCTTAACCATATTGACACCACCGAATGGGCCCAAAATCTATTATGCAGCTAGGCTACATTTCCTTACCATGAACAATTCAGCCGATTATGAGGCAGTACTCTTGGGGCTGTGCAAGCTCGGAGCATTAGGTGTCTGACGTTGTGTCATTCGGTCTAACTCATAGTTAGTGGTCGGGCATGTTCAGAAGGAATACACAGCAAAGGAACCCAAGTTGGCAACATACCTGGCAACAGTCAGGCGCATGGAGAAGCACTTCACCGGTTTCACCATAAAATACATCCCAAGGTCTGAAAACATGGAAGTAGATGAGCTAGCAAAAGCAGTAGCAAATGCCACACCAATGCCAACGGATGTTTTCCATCAAGTGTTAACCATGAAAGCAGGCAAAGAAGAAGAAGAGTCACCTTCGGTTGTCAACGCAATCTCAAGTGACGATTGGAGGGTGCCCATATGGGCATTTCTCAGTGGCACATATGAGCCCGCATCCATGAAAGACATGCACCAAATGAACTCCAGAACGAAACAATTCTCCATAGTGGGTGAAAACCTATACAAGGAAGGAGTTGTTTCTCCTTTACTGAAATGCATAAGTAGGGAAGAAGGATAGAAGCTCCTAACCGAAGTACATTCGGGATCTTGTGGTGCGCACAGAGGGCATCACGAAATCACTCATAAATCAAGAGACAAGGATTCTATTGGCCCACAACAGTGGTTGATGCTAAACAGATAGTGAAGACATGCCGAGGCTGCCAAATGTTCACCAAGAAGCAAGGCGCCCCTGCTAATCCAACTTCATCGGTGTATCCAACGTGGCCACTATAGCGCTGGGGTGTCGATATCGTCGGGGCTCTGCCACCAGCTCTAGGAAATCTCAAATATGCAGCAGTCGCCCTGGAGTACTTCACAAAATAGGTGGAAGCCAAGCCACTGGCCAAGATAACATCCGATACCTTGATCAACTTCGTCTAGCAGCATGTCATCTGTCGCTTCAGCGTACCCGCCTATATCACTGTCGACAACGGCAAGCAATTTGATTCGGCTCAGTTCAGGACTTTCTATCAGGAGTTGGGCATTAAGCTCTCATTCGCTTTGGTCAACCACCCGGAGTCAAACGGGGCGGTGGAAAGAGCAAATGGGGACATATTCATCACTATTTCCAAAGCACTTGACGATGCCAAGAGGGGAAGATGGGCTCAAGAGCTGGTTACCACAGTGTGGGCTCATATCATCTCTAAGTCTAGAGCAATGGGTTTCACCCCATTCCGCCTACTATTCGGCGAAGAAGCCATCACGCCAGAAGAAGTAAGGTTGGGATCGTTCAGAACAGAGATATCGGCCACCAACCCGATATGGTGCATGGTGGAGGCGGAAATTTCTGACCTGCGCAAACTACAGGCAGTAGAAAACCTGGACAAGTATCACAGTGAAACCAAAAGCTAGAGGGACAAGAAAATTCTCAGGAAGGACATCAATCCAGGGGATATGGTACTCATACGCTAGCCTGAGAAGTAGGGAAAATTACAATCGCAGTGGTATGGACCATACATTGTGGCTAGGATGATCAGGACCGGCGTATTCACCTTGGTAACCGAAATGGTGGAGAGTCCACCCACACCTAGAATGCGATACAACCTTCATCGCTTCTACCCATAATGCTTGTGCTCCAAAAAGGAGTTGTAATCACTTTTATTTTTAGTACTTTCGGTTTCAATGCCTAATGACATTTCGAGCTCTGCACCCTTTTTCCTCACTGGGGAAACCTTTTTCACAGGTGTGAGGTTTTTAACGAGGCATCCCATGTAATAAGTACAATTTTATTTATCATTTTGATCCCCGGAAACTGGTCAACTCGTCATCATCGAAAACGAACAGGCAAAAAGCCCGCTCATATATTCAAGTACAATGTTAAGGTTGCAAGCAACCTCAAAAGCCAATAATGGCCAAAGTAGCGCCTCCCCAAAAAAAGAGGGGGCGTCCAGACTATGCAGCAATGCTGGGTCCAGATCAGCAAACAGAGCCGAGCGCAATACGCCTTTAAGGCCCAATCTAATTTCATAACAACGATCCTTGTCAGACTTCAATATATATGTTGGTTCAAAATAGTTATGACAACATTGTGAACCCCGGCCAGGGAAACCTATATATATGCAGGTATACCCTCCTGGGCCATTCATAGCAGAGAGTCAAGCTTTTGAGATTGCAGACGATGAAAGAAACATATTTAGGATCCTTCGTGAGTCTCAACAAATGGGAATAGGAGGCACAAGGAAAGAGCGGATTCAGGGACCAAGGAGAGGTGCCACTACCAAGCCCTCACTAGTCGCATTTGGTTTTAGTGTTCCTGGTGAGGCGTATTCAGTCCTTGCAAGATATACTTCAGCTGTCTTGATGTCAGCATCGGGTCCTTGCTCCTCAGGGCTAACCAGTAAGCCAAGTACGCTGTCCATCACATTCTGTTCCACACCACCGAGTGCCAACTAATTGTGATGTGGACAGCTGGTTGGTTTGTTCTGAGTCATGGTGCAATGCAGCGTGATATTGGCAACAGGTCCTCAGCACCCAGAATCAGTTTGGAAACCGAAGGTGATCTCCATTGCATTCTGGTCGCCACCATCCGCCATGGGAGCTTCACCAACAGAGGGCCCATAAGGTTCTAGAACTAGAGCCTCTAGCTTCAGAGTGGCGGGTGGTGTTGGAACATGATGCATCAATTAACAACATGCGAGCCGCTCGAAGCCTTCTACCACCAGTTTCTGTAACCTGGTAGTAAACTGCAAGGTTTCAGGCAGAACACGAGCAGACCACAGTTGTAAAGGGAACTCTGGTGGACCCATCAGATAGAGCTGCGACATGATATTACGCGTCACCTAGCACAGAGAAGCTCGTCGCGCTGAAATCAAGTTTTGTACAAGCCATGTCTGGCAAAATTGTAAAAGCACCCAAAAAGTCATGAGACCCAACGAACAATCCTGTGCGTCATTCAGTGTCAACTTAATCTCAAAAAAAACACACTGTTCGATTAACAAACCGAGGATGCTACAAATTTTTCATAAAAAACTTCACCCTTCGCTCCAAAAACATGGGGCGGGATGACGCTTTCCCAATGCAGTTTTAAAACAAGCCCACTCGGTTAATAGACCGAAGGGCCACAATCTTTTCTGAAACAATCCTGCCCTTCGCTCTAAAAATATGGGGTGGGACGGCGCTTTCTCAAACCAATTTCACGCATCTTGGTCTGTCTGGCTTGCGAGAGGATCATCGGTGTGAAGAAGTCACATTTTTACACCGACACTAACTCAATGATCAAACAAGAAGCATATGTCAAAAGGTTTTTGCATGAGTAAACATGTCATATGGCCTTGGTGGGTATTTCATAATCATTGAGGAACTTATGTTTTTATCATTTTTTTTGAAATAAAAACCTCCAGATGTCAAGTCTGACTCAGAGCAAAGTCATAGCGGTGTCTATGGCACTATATCATACTAAGCAATCACTTAGACAAGATCAAGCATATGCAACCCATTAGCTCAAGTTTTTAGGATGAGACATATTTAGCCGATAAACCCAAACTTTAGAGAAAGCTTGATTATGAATTGAGTACAAGAAAAACATGAGACAGAGCAACTATTCATCATGTCAACAAGGGTAGAACTAAGTATTTTCATGGCACATATTTATAGAGTGAAAAACATTTATTCATAAAGTAAATATAAATATGAATATAATAAAAATACTTATTATTTTTTTGAATGCGTACCTCTTATTGGGGGTTCTCCCCAAGCTTGCTTGAAACGGGAGTCCTTTATTTTGAGGTAGAATTTATTTACTTACCTGATGCTTGTCATCATCCATCTAGGGCGTCGAGTGTCCTGCATGGGTTAGTTCACAACAAGATACCCAAGCTATGCTAACACTTTGTCTCAAGGGTCAATGACCAAGGTAGACTAGTAACCCAAACACCATGCTTGTGTTACGAGTCTATAGAACATGTTAATCAGGACATGTTCTAAGACAACATGCTAAGGTATAAACAAAGGTGGCAAGATAGAACTAGATGACAGACTATTATTACTAATTTTTTAAGAAAGAGATAATAAAAGATAACTTACTGGTTTACCTGACGGTCAGGGCCTAGCTGTTTTGAGTCTGTTGAGCGGGACTTCCTCCTTCTTCATTGATTGCTTGTCGAAGGTGCATCCGTTGTAGGAGAAATAGACGGTTGGACCTATTTGGGCCTCCACACCATCTTCTTGGCTTTGGGAGGTGTGGTGGTCGTTGGTGCAGGAGGGGATTGTGCCGTCTTTGGAGGCGTAGAGGTTTCACCCTTCTTTACTTCTTCCGCCTCCTTCACCACTTCTTTAGGAGCCATTTTGTTCTTTGGCTCCTTCGCCTTGGCAGGGGGAACAGTTTTTCTCTTCTCTTCAGGTTCATTCGGGACCTGAGCTCCGCCCGTCTTCTTCTTCTTTTGTTGCACCGGGGTGCCTTTTGGTTTTGTTTAATCTTGGGCGGGAGCTTGGTCCTTCTTCTTCCCGTTAAGCTTTGCCGGAGCGCTCCCTCATTCCTTGCGGAGTTTCCTTTTCTCCCCGCTTTTGTTTCGAGCTTTTTCCTCTTTCTTTTTCTTAGGAGCTTTTTCTTTCTTTTCTTTCTTTTGCTTTTGCTCTTTTTCTCGCTCCTTATTTTTCCCTTCGATTGGAGGGCAGCTTTATGCTCGGCTTTTTTAGTTGTTCCCTCATAAAGTTGGCGATAGTCTTTGCATTATGTGGATGTATCTCAACTTCCATGATTTCTCGTGTGTTTGGTCCATACTTAATGCGAATCATGTTGCACTCTTCCCTCTATCTTGGCCGAAACTCAAACTTTTTTCTTTCCCATTGATGTTGAATCAGATTTCTCCGGCCCTAACATCAATTTGTGCTCCGACGGTGCTTGAGGAAGGGTCGCCCTAAGATGAGCGGAGTTTCTTTTATTTCTTCCATGTCCAGCACCACGAAGTCAACTCGGGACGAAGTACCCTCGGATCTTCACTGGGATATCTTTCGCGATCCCTGCTGGGTAGCGGATGGAGGAATCGGCCAACTGGAGTGTGATGGTCATTGGTGACAGCTGTGTGTAGCTTAACTTGTCGAATACAGTCTTGGGCATAACACTGATGCTGGCACCAAGATCACAGAGCGCGTGGTCGAACTGTTGGGCCCCGATGGAGCAAGTGATGGTGGGGCATCCTGGATCCTTCTTCTTCTCGGGTACGTGATTCAGGATTACCGCACTACACTCCTCCATCAGCTTGACCACTTCTATGGACGGTAGTGGCCGCTTGTTGTTGATGATGGCATTGATATATCTGGCATAGGAAGGTACATGTAAGACGTCCAGAAGCGGGATGCTTACGTGCACCTTCTCTACCATCTCAACAAACCAGGTGAATTGTTCGTCAACTACTTGCTTCCTGGTTCTAGTGACGAACGGTAGGAGGGTTGTGTCGGGGTAGTCAAGTGTTGCCCGTCCTTCCGTGCCATTCTGGGCTTCCGTTGATGAAGGTTCTTCCTGCTGTTGCGCACTCTGCTTCCTAGCTGCATGGTTAGGATTTGGTGGATCACTAGTGGTCTTACCCCCTTTCATGGTCACCTAATTCACATTTTCAACTGAAGAAGCAGACTGATCGATAGGAATGGCAGCAGCGATCTGAGCTAACTGCCTTTCCAACATCTTATTAAAACTTAACTGGTTCTTAACATGTAAGACAAACCTTCTATTTTACCATTAATATCTTCCAAAACCTTATCGTTAGCAAGCATCTTTTTGGTAAGATTTTCATTAATTTTTGCTTGGCCTAAGACCAAGTCTTTAAAAGAAGGCTGATTCGAATTATAACTGGAGTTGTAGTTCGAATTACCTTGGTATGGTGGACGATCGGTTGCTCCATCCGTTATTGCCTCCTTGTTGTTGGCGGAACCTGTTTTTGATGTAGGATGCCTCTTCACGGGTCTCGGGACAATTGTTTCCTGAGTGGCCAATGTTACCGCAGACCTCGCAATTCATGTGAGTGTCTACGGCATTGACGGCGCCAGGTGTGCTTTCAGCGGCATGCTCGTCAAACTTCTTCAGGAGCAGATCTATTTTTGCGGTAGGCACATCCGTCTCCTTCACGGTGTGTGTACCTTTTTGTTGCTTGGACGGGGCCTTTTCTTCCTCCCAAGCCTGGTTTTCCACCATCATGTTGATCAGGGCCGTAACCTTCTCAACAATCAGTGACAGAAAAGCGCCACCAGCAGTGGCATCGAGGTGCCCCTTCGACATTGGCGTTAGCCCATTGTAGAAGTTTTGTAGCACCAGCCATTCCTCCATTCCATGGTGTGGGCATGCTAGAATGTATTCTTGCGGCCTTTCCCATGCCTCAGGAATGGGTTCCAACTGTGTCTGCTGGAAATTGGCGATTCTTCCACTCAGGGCATTGGTTTTGCCCATGGGGAAGAATTTGGCGAGGAATGCCATGGAACATTTGTTCCACATGCTCACAGCTTCCTTGTCCTTGTAGAACCACTGCTTTGCCTTCCCCACTAGGGAGAAGGGAAATAGTCGGAGCCTGATGACATCGACCTCGATGTCCTTGATGATGATGGTGTCGTAGAGCCCCAAGAAACTGTTAACACTGGATTTTGGTCAACATTGAGAAGATGACAGGTGGACCCAGCACACAGCAGGAAGAGCATTCGGCAAACGACTGAGCGGTCGGCTAATTCTCGGTGCTTCGGCAAATACCCATGCGGTCGGCTATCCCGAAGGCGGTGATTCCATTCGGGAAAAAGAAGATGGCATGAAGAGACGACTCAGGAGAGAAAAGACATAATAATAGAGGACTCCGAAGAGAATTAGAGCTAAGAGTCGTAGTTTCCAAATTATGTTAAGTATATCGTAGTCTTTTAGGACTCGTGTTCAGCCCAGGGTATAAATATAAACCCCGGCCATTGTAAAGGATATACACAATCAAATCAATACAATCGGCCCCATGCCAAGTTTCGAGTCCTTTTTCGTCATGTCGTCGAGTTCTTCGAGAGGAGCCATCGATCCGTCGACCTCCGTAAGTATCGGCAACCTTGCTATCATGTCTAGTATCATGCGGTGGATTTAGATCATGGTGCAAGTAGTCTTGTTTGTCTCGACTAGATGGCCGTGCGGCAGGCGTCTGCTTGACGATCAGGAAGTCTTTGGTTATGCTTTGTTTATCTCGACTAGATGGCCGTGCGGCAGGTGTCCGCTTGATAGCTTAGCGAAGCAAGATAGTTACCGGCTCTATTAGACTCGGCAAGGTCTAGTAGATTCATCAAGTTATCATGTGTTGCGTTATCTTTAATGTTTCATATATTTGTAACACTCTTTTGCCCAATCTAGATTGATACGATAAAGCTTTTGATAGACATATTTGCTTTTAATTCATGATCGATAGATCATATGCTTGTATAGCCGAATTAGATCAATCTAGGTTGCTACATGTTGTGGGTTCATACACGTTAAGGTGTGTTTAACCCTAAGAGAACTAGGTATCGTGCGGCAGATGCAGGTTCTGTTAGGTTTAGATCATGTTAGCTTGTTTGTTCCTTCTTCATGGACCCCAATTCAGCAATCTTGTCGAATATGGTTGTGCTTACACGAGTAATGAGTATTTACAGATCTATTTGAGTATATGCATGCTTTTAGCTTCTTACTATTAGATTGTATCATGCGGTGGATTAATCTAGTCGTAGGAAGTGGTGTAGATTCATAGCGAGCGGTATCATGCGGTGGATTAACTTGCTTGGGTTTATGCTTGATGGGTTTATGAAGGCTAGACGTGCGGCAGACTAGTTGAATTAGCCTATGCATGCGTTATTTAGATAGATTTATATGTACGAATTACCTGTTTAATATTTATCATGCCTTGATGGTGTCATTGGTCCAGAATTTATGTTTCTATATGATATATGATGATCAATCTAGACTTGTTCAAACATGTCTTCTCATACATGTGTATTCGGCAATCAATGCTTTATGTTTCTCATTTCATATTAGTCGAATGACTCACAAGTGTGATTGGCAAACAGCTTCTATAGCTGTATGTCGTCGTAAGTGGCTTCAGGGCCATAAATATGGAACTGTCTGGTCTCACCCGGCACGTTCCAGTTTTTGATCTCACAGTTTTATCCCTTGTCGGCTTTCAGGTCAAACCGACTGGCACGTCTTCGGATTCTAAACCGTCCAGGCACCCGATTGAAGCCACGCTTTTCGGCTTGCTGTGTGTGAGGCAAAGGACCACATTTTGCACCAACACACTTTTTGGCACTTTCGGTGGGACACACCTTAGTTCGAGATGGCTGACATCAACAATAATCACGTTCTGGATGTGACCATGGAAGAGTTGCCGTAAAACTTCGGGGATCTCGTGCGCGGGCATGTGAGCAATTCCAACGAAGTGTTTGATGTCCTTTTCCAAGAACAAGAGCAACAAGATCATCCGAAGCAATCATTGCCAAGGGTTCTTCCACATCAAACTGATTACACCAAGAAGAGGATGCTCATAAGATGGCGTCACCGATCTACAAGGCTATGGGAGAAACCATGACAAATCAACATACAGCTTTTCTTAATACCTTTCGGGCAATTATGGTCAGCACTTTCGGTCCAACGGCTGATAAATACTTTGAAGAAAATGCTGGCCCAATCAGTGGATCAACGCTCTTCAATGTACCTAAGCATCAAGAGAAGCCTGCTGGAGGAGGAGCAGCATCTGCCTCAAACCAAGGTGGATCGGTTCCTAATGAGAAGCAAACGCATCCTACCTATGGCCAGGTTACATTTAACACAACGGGAGAAGTGCCACCATCAGCCTTCAGGGTGTCTCCAGCAGCAAACAGGTTGCAAAAGAGCATGTATGGAGATGGGTATCAGAAGTTTACTGATTACAGTGCTCTTAATGCTATGCCGAATCCGGGATATAAGAGTGCTTCAGGATTGTCTTCTGGAGGTCAGATGCAAGGAGCTCAAGATTCAAACATTGATGTGTTGGTGCATAAGATGGCCGATATGATGCAGAATTAGTTCGTCTTGAAGCCCAAGAAACAATCCTATTCATACCAATATCCTTATCCAGAATGGTACAACAGAGTAGCACTTCCTCCTAGGGTAAAGCCTCCAACAGACTTGATCAAGTTTTCTGATCAAGATGATACCAGCACTGTAGAGCACATCAGTCGATATTTGATGCAGCTTGGGGAAGCTGCTGCAGATGAAGCCTGGAGAATTTGGTACTTTCCTGTCTCTTATAGGACCAGCCTTCACTTGGTTCACATCTTTACCAGCTCATTCCATTGGTACATGGGCCGATCTGGAGCAGAAGTTTCATTCATATTTCTACACGGGTACCAATGAGAAGAAGATGGTTGATCTGATGACTCTGAGGATGAGAACAAATGAGACACCACTGGAATATCTTTGCAGGTTCAGGGAGACCAAGAACTTGTGCTATTCCCTGGATATACGAGATGATCAGTTACCAGGGATGGTTATTGCAGGCATGTTGCCGAATATCAGAGAGAAGCTATTCGGCATAGAGTTTGATGACCTTTGCCAACTTTCACAGCGATTGGCAGCTATGAATAATCAAGCTCAGGGATTCAGGAGAGATGGTCGCTTTTAGAAGAACAATGCCACCAATGAAGTGTATCAAGGCTTTCTGGAAGAAGCAACTGAGTATGTTGATGAAGATGAGATAGCTGCAGCTGAGCTAAATTGGGCAAAGGGGCCTACTCAAGTTAATCAACGCTGGTTGAGACAACAAAAGGGAGTCTATGATTTTGATGTTACTAAGGCAGATAAGCTCTTTGCTTTGTTGGTGAAGGAAGGTCGCATCAAGTTGCCAAAAGGACATCCCATGCTGCGTCCTGAAGGTGTAAAAGACAAAAAGTATTGTGGCTACCATAACACTAATTCTCACTCCATCAATGATTGCTAAGTGTTCAGAGTGCGGATCCGAAAAGCTATTCAAGAGGGACACCTGAGATTCGATGGCAAGATGAAAGTTGATGATCAACCTTTTCCGCAAAATATGATTTCTTTCTCTGTGGGCATGATCTCTGCCAATGATCCCAAGGGAAAAGGCAAGATGAAGGTACTGACTTCTGACAGAGCAAAGAAAAGTGGTGCTATTGATCCTGATCGGCAAGTCTCCAGTGAGGAGCTGCAGCAGCAGGTTCGGTTCCAGAATAGCCGAACCGAAAGGGGAGAAACTTCCAGGCCTAGGGTCACATCACGCATCTTGCTAAATAAATGGCGGAGAGAGCAAGAGGAAGGATACTATGAAAAGCAGAGGTTTATGGAAGAATGCCAGAGGTATGAAGAAGAGATGTACCGAAAGGAGCAAGAGGCATACATGAGGGAACAGGAGCAGTCTCATTGGGGTTGTTCATTCTTTAAGCATTGTTGGAATGAAGGTTTGAAGCTGCCGGCTAGAAAAAATTGTCCTGAGTGCAGTGTCCAATACTCAGAGTATAGGCAGTCTCGAGCCAACCGCCGTCCCGTCCATGAAAGGCATGGTACACATTTTTCTGAGGACAATCGGTGTTTAAAAATAGATGGTTTTGAGAATCAGCAAAGGAAGAGATTTGCGGATCAAGGTTGGACTCATAATAGGATGCATGATGAAGAAGAAGACTCCTATGAATATGTATGGCAAAGAGGACAGTGGTGTCCTCCAGGTCTGAGGAAAAGCCAGAAGAGGAGAGTTCAACGCTCAAGGAACTAGGAACTGAAACAAGCGGCTGCCGGAAAGAAGCAAATATGGCACCCTAAAGAGAAGCCCGATGAACATGGTCCTTCGGCTGATGCTTACATGGCTTTCTTCCTCCCTTCAGAGTTTATAGCTCCCGAAAGCCAGGAAATCCAAGAAGAGGTATACTCTGATTTTGATGAGAGTGAGTATCAAGATTTGATGGCTCAACTTGTGTTAACACAGCGAGCAGTTTTTGACAAGCCGGTCAAGCATCGTCACTTGAAGCCACTCTATTTGAAAGGTTATGTCAATGGCAAGCCCCTGACCAAGATGTTTGTTGATGGAGGAGCTGCTATCAATATCATGCCATACACAACCTTCAGAAGGCTTGGGATGACAAGTGAGGATCTACTGAAGACTGACATGATTCTCAGGGATTTTGCTGGCAACCCCTCTAACACTCGTGGAGCTGTGCATGTTGAGTTGATGATTGGCTCAAAGACTCTGATTACTACATTCTTTGTCATTGATGGCAAGGGGGCATATAGTCTGCTTCTAGGAAGAGACTGGATACATGCCAATTGCTGCATCCCTTCAACCATGCACCAAATTCTTATTTAGTGGATTGGAGATGACATAGAGGTTGTTCATGCTGATGATTCGGTAAGTGTTGCTGCTTCAGAGCCTGCTTACTGGGAATATGATAGCTTTGACTGTTTCTCTAGTAAAGAGTGGGAAGAAGGTCCTGTGAATGTTTTCAACAGGGATCAACAGCCGATCCTAGCAGTCGGCTCTCACAGTAATTTTTAATGGGAAATCCAATCGATGGCAACAAAGGAAAGCTGGGTCGTGGTTTCATGTCGGCCGACAAGTTGGAAGAAATAGATATTGGTGATAGTTCTAAACCAAGGCTGATGTATATTAGTGCAAATTTAGACCCGGAGTACAAATCAAAGTTGGTAGAACTATTGAAAGAATTCAAAGATTGTTTTGTCCGGGATTACACAGAGATGCCTGGATTGGATCGTTCTATTGTTGAGCATCGATTGCCCATTAAGCCTGGATTTTGCCCATACAAACAACCTCCACGAAGGATCTACAAGGAGGAGGTATTGGCCGATGTGAAGAAGGAAATTGAAAGATTAATAGAGGCAAACTTCATTCGGCCATGCAGGTATGCAGAGTGGATTTCAAACATAGTACCAGTATACAAGAAAAATGGAAAGATGAGGGTCTGTATAGACTTTAGAGATCTGAATAAAGCCACTCCTATGGATGGATACCCAATGCCAGTTGCCGATTTACTAGTGGATGCAGCAGCAGGCTATGAGATCATCAGTTTTATGGATGGGAACACTGGTTATAATCAAATCTTTGTGGCAATAGAAGATATCTCGAAGACGGCCTTCAGATGTCCTGGTCATATTGGTTTGTTTGAATGGATAGTCATGACATTTGGATTAAAGAATGCCGGTGCAACTTATCAAAGAGCTATGAATTATATCTTTCATGAGTTGATCGGCAAAATCGTGGAAATCTACATTGATGATGTGGTGGTCAAGTCCAAGAACCATGAAGGGCATTTAGCTGATTTAAGGAAGACTTTGGAGTGCACAAGAAATCATGGTTTGAAAATGAATCCAAACAAATGTGCCTTTGGAGTCTCGGCTGGTGAGTTTTTGGGATTTTTAGTTCATAAAGGAGGAATTGAAGTCGGAAAAAAGAGCATGGAAGCAATAGACAAAGTTGTACCTCCAACTAATCTCACAGAGTTACAGTCATTGCTGGGTAAAATCAATTTTGTGAGGAGGTTCATATCCAATTTATCAGAAAGAGTCTTGCCTTTCTCTCCACTTTTGAAGCTCAAGAAGGATCAGAAATTTGTATGGGGTGACATACAACAAAAGGCTTTTGATGAAATCAAACAGTATATGAAGGCACCACCTATACTGGTACCTCCGCAACTTGACAAGCCTTTTAAGTTGTATGTGGCGGCCAATAGCCTGACAATAGGATCGGCCGTTATGCAAGAATTTGAGGGAAAAGAAAGGGTTATAGCTTATCTTAGCCGAAAGCTGCTGGACCCAGAAACAAGGTATTCAGCTACAGAGAAACTTTGCCTCGTGTTTGTACTACTCATGTACCAAGTTTTGGCACTATTTCCTAAATGCCGAATGCGTGGTGGTTTCTAGTTTCGATGTAATCAAACATATGTTATCAATGCCAATTTTGAATGGAAGAATTGGCAAATGGATTTTAGCATTGTCGAATTTAATTTGAGATATGAATCGGCAAAAGCAAGAAAGGGTCGATTTTTGCCGATTTTGTTACCCAGCATCGGGACCTTTCTGTTGATGCAATAAGCATTGCACCTTGGGCTTTATTTTTTGATGGTTCATCTTGTAGCAAAGGTGGTGGTGCTGGTATTCTCTTGATTTCCCCACAAGGAGTAATTTTTGAGTATGTGTTTCCTATTGAATTTCATGTTACTAACAATCAGGTGAAATATGAAGCACTCTTAGAGGGCTTCGGCTTCTTATAGAGGTAAAAGCCTTTGCTGTTGAAATTTTTGGGGATTCTGAGCTGGTGATTAATCAATTGACTGGTCAGTATGAATGCAAGAACGACATATTAAAGGAATATTATGAGGAATGTCGAGAAATCTTGAAGAATTTTCTGGCAGTAACCTTGCATCATATCCCTAGAGAGCACAATGAAGAAGCAAATAAGTTAGCTCAAGCTGCTTCTGGATATCGCGAGAATCGGGAAATTTTTGCTATAGAAGAAAGTGTTTTCAATGCTGATCAAGTAGATGGTGATTGGAGGTACGATATTACCAATTATCTGAAGGATCTATCTCAAAAGGTTTCCCGAAAGCTCAGGTACAAAGCCCTCAAATTCGTACTTCTTGATGATCAACTGTACTACAAATCTATCGATGGAGTGTTGCTCAAATGTTTGAGTCAAGAAGAGGCCAGAAAAGTTATGTTTGAGGTTCATGAGGGCTTATGTGGTGCACACCAGTCGGCTTATCGGATGAAGTGGATAATTAGAAGAACTGGTTATTTTTGGCTGACTATGTTGGAAGATTGTTTTGAATATTGCAAAGGGTGTCACGATTGTCAAAGATTCGGCAATATTCAGAAAGCTCCAGCATCTCCTATGAACCCCATAATCAAACCTTAGCCATTCAGAGGATGGGGTATAGATTTGATTGGTCAGATTAATCCTCCTTCTAGCAAGGGACACAAATTTGTGCTGTTGGCCACAGATTATTTTACCAAGTGGGTTGAAGCTATCCCTCTAAAGATGGTTACATCGTAAAACATGATCAGTTTTGTCAAAGAGCATATAATTCACGGGTTTGGGATCCTCGGACTATAACAACGATCAAGGAACTCAGTTTACTTCTTCAGAATTTTGCAATTTTGCCGAAGACATGGGAATTAAGTTATTAAATTCCTCTCCATATTATGCACAAGCCAATGGCCAAGCAGAGGCATCAAATAAGATCATGATTAAGATCATCCAAGAAAATTGATGAAAAGCCAAGGAGATGGCATTTGGTACTCAATGAAGCGTTGTGGGCTTACCGAATGGCTTGTCATGGGTCTACTCGGCATCTCCCTATAAGCTGGTTTATGGGCATCATGTCGTATTACCATGGGAATTATAGTCAAGTTCAAGACGAGTCATGTTGCAGAAAGATTTGGTAGAAAAAGACTACAAAAATCTGATGATGGATGAGCTAGAAGATTTACATTTGTTTCATCTCAGGACATTGGAGAATATTGAGAAAAACAAGATGCGCGTTGCCAAATATTATAACAAGAAGGTTAGAGTGAAGCAATTTGCAGAAGGAGACTTGGTTTGGAAAACTATATTGCCGATTGGAACAAAAGATAGAACATTCGGCAAACGGTCCCCAAACTGGGAAGGACCTTTTCGGGTAGTAAAATGTGTGCCTGGCAATGCATATATATTGAAGACCTTGTTCGGAGAGGAGTTTACTAGAGCTATCAATGGAAGATTTCTTAAAAAGTATTATCCCAGTGTTGAAGTTGGTTCATGAAAGGAGATCAGAGTTTGAATATGAATCGCCGATGAAGGGAAAATCGCCTTTAGCCTAAAAATAGCCGATATGGTTCATATCGTCTCTAGCACAAAATAGCCGATAGAGTTTGTGTCGCCTTTAGTACACAAATATCTATGCATGATCAAGGTGGCTTCAGCATTTTTCACTGGTAGGTTTATCGGGAGAAGAGAAAGGTGAAGTGCGTAAATGAAATGCCGAATGACATGACATGTCAGTTGCGACGCCAGATCGAGATTTAATCGGCTAACGTGATGTCATGCATTCGGGAAGCTATCCGAAAAACTATCACAATCAAAATTCTGCTGAAGGCAATCAAGAAACACAAACGAGTATTCTTCAAAAGATAGTTTATTTACATCAATCCGTCCTAATACAAACTACTCATCATCATCATCAACAAACAGTTTGTTGAGGACGGATTGGGGGTTGGTAGATTCAGCAAGGGCGGCAGCATGATCATCATATTCCTCCAGGCGCTCGTTGATGTTGTCGATCTCGTCTGGGCGTCCACCGCGGAACCCAACCGGCTGGACGGAGTAGTCCTCGTTGGTCTGGGACGACATCGCCGCCAGCCCGAGGGAGACGCCAAGGTGCACACCTTGGATGACGACCTGATCCACACGACCGTGCACAGCATCAAGGCGCGCTTCGGCCGTCTCCCCGCGGGCGTTCACCTTGTCGGCAACCCCGTTCGCCGCCACCTTCAGACGATCGACTTCTGCAGAGAGCGCTGGACGAAAAAGAAAATGAGTTGACGAGCAGAGGAAACCAAGATGAAGAAATCTAGATGGAAACATCAAACCGGTGACAGCGTCGCAGAGTTGCTTCCTCTAGTCCTCCCATTCGGCTTGCTCAATGCTGAATCTCTTGGAGACGTCCTCCAGCTCCTTCCGGGCCTCATCCCTCTCCCGGAGGTATAGAACCGCATCGGCATGAGCATACCGAGGGCTTTCCGATTCTGCCGACCCTAGGGATTGGAGTGGTACGAACCGCCGGACTCAGAGGAGTTCGACGAACCAGCAGCAGGAGCAGGCTGGTTGGAAGCGCCCGGCTGGGTCACCGTTGTCGGAGGAAGAAGATAATATCCTCCAATGATCCCCACGCCTCTGGAAGGATGAAGAGAAAAATCAAGATCGGAAAAAATGAACAAGAAAATAACCACAAGGGGGCAAGGAACTGATTCTCACCTACGTTGCCGGCGGTTCCGCGCTTGGCTTCCTTCCGCCTCCTCCTCAATGGGGCGCTTGCCGCGGTTGCCGTCGTCCGCCATTGGAAGGCTAAAAGCTAGGGTTGCTCTCTACTTTGGTTTAAACAGGAGAGATGAGAAGGCGGCGATGAAAACTGCTCAATTGGAAGTGATGATGAAGGACGGAGTGGGGGTCTTATTTATGGATATTGATAGCGTACCCCAGGAAAGCCAAGCGATGAAATAGGGTTTTCACACTCTTGGGCCATTACTGGACCGGGCCGGATCCGGCTAAATTGGGAATTATTACCCTGAAGAGAATTTGGTTGTGATCGGGAAGTCGATGCATTCGGCTAAAACAAGATCAAGAAATAAGGGAATAAAGCTTTCCTTTTGAAAGAAGAAGAGTACAGGTATTCAAAGGTACAAATTGTTCAGAAAACACAGTTCTATGTCTAGTCACAAGCCGATGATTCACTCATTCAAGAAGAGATTGATTACATCCATAGCATCGGTCCTAATTGGGCTAACATCATCAAGCACCTTCTGGTCATCCTCTTCGGAGCTTTGGATTTTGGCAAGCCTGGTCTTGATCCGCTGATTCTCTTTGATAACAGACGTTATCTTGGCTTTGGATGCTTCTATGGAGCTTGGTAGATCGGCAACCTTGGCTTTGTGAGATTGAATTTTGGCATTTAGCCGAGCCAACTGGGCTTCCAATTTGATCTTTTCTTCCTCCATGACTTGCAGTTCAGGCTCCACAATTTCCAGGGAGCATTTAGCTGACTGAATCTGGGAGTATAACTCCTTGACCTCTTGCTCTTTCATCAGATTGTCATTCTGCAAAGTGGCTCTAGCGGTTATACTTTTGCTTGCTCTCCTGACTGTGGCAAAGTGATCATCAAGATGAGCTATAGATTCCAAGGAAGCCCTAAGAGTAAGAGGAATCTCTTGATCAATAAGCTCAACGATGTCCCTTATCTGGTCTGCATCCTGAACCAAGGTGGTGATGTCTTTATTGAGAAGAAGAATTATATCCCTCAGCCGAGCTTGATTTTCTGCTGACAATTGCTGCTGTGATGAAGCCTCTTCGTCTCTCTCTCCAATAAATTCTTCAACAATGAGGGAGTAGCTGGCTATCGGCTGAGTATTGTCCTTTTGAAACAAAAGAAAGGAAACTTTTAGCCGAATGAGTCAGTCTGCTACAGAATGATTAAGGAGCAAGATGTTACCTCTTGTATAAGAGCTTCATTAGGATTAGCTGTATCTGGGCTTGCTTGGGGATTTTGTGTATCCGAAGGTGGACTTGGAGCCTGATGAGAGGAATGTCCTTCTACTGCTTCTTCTATGGGATCATCTAAATAGAAGGTGATGAAAAATAAGAGCAGTAGATAAATTTGATAGAGGCAAAAGAAGAGATGAATTGAGAGTAAATACCAGTTTGGCCAGTAGCCTCATGATGTTCTACATTGTCAGTAAGACCCTCAGGGGAATCTACTACACTTATTAGCATGTTGGCTGGTCCTTGGAGACTGGCCTGTGGATGTTACAAAATGATAAGTATAGGGGAACAAAGATTATTGCCAGATGGAGATTGAAAGGATTCATACCTTGGGTTGAGATTTGGCTTTCTTGGACCTTGGCTTTTTGGGTGTGGTAGTATCATTGCTTGGATCAACAGGAGCTTTCCTTTTGTACTCCTTTAAGGTTGCAGACTCCATGACAGGGATTTTCTTGAAAGCTGCCAAGGTTGGAGCATTGAATCCTAGAGCAGGAATGGGCCCAGCTTGGCAATATTGTACTTCTTGAGGGAGGATGGGGTCAATATCCTGTCAAAGAAAGTATTCAGAATAAAAGAAGAAGATCCAATGAGGAGGAGGCCATAAGAAAATTACCTCACTGTCAAAAGCAAACTGAGGATGCAGATCTTGGCATAAAGGATGCATTGGCATATTGAAGATGTGAGCATGCCATTCTTGCCCCCAAGAGACAAATAAGGGATGAGCAGCTTCTATCAGTCCAAGTGGAGAAGGCTCATATGTTGGCAGGTCCCATCCAAGCTCAAAGACTTTGCTGGCTTCTATGCTATCGGTTATTTTCTCCCTGGGCCTTATGATGTTGGAGAAGAAAAATCTTGGAGGCAACTGGCCACATCCTAATTGTCCGGCTGCCATGTTTGGGTTGTACAACTCATAGGTGGGATGCAATAACCTTCCATGATGAAATTCTCTTTGGTAGAGTGCAAGGCTTGATGAAAGAATTGAAGATCTCTCGTAGATACTTGATCTAAACAGCCGATTCATAATTGAACTTGCAGGGCAGAGTCAAATCTTCATTTTCCCTGTAAGGAAGCCGATCACATTGCCAAATCCTTTGAAGAAAAGCTTGAAAAGATGGCCAATATCTATATCAATGATGATAGAGGATGCTGCTTCTCCATATGTCTGACAAGCCTTCTCTGCTGCTGTGTCATCTTCAGCATAGTTAACTGAAGGAAATCCTAAGCCATGAAGATCCACAGAAACTATTTGGTGCATATACAGTTGCAGCCACATTTGAACCAACCACCAGGGACCATTAACACAGTGTATTTCTCCCTGCTGGCGCATCTGGACAGTAATTTGATGCATCATATGATAGACAAAACTTTAAGAGATACTTACCTAAGGGGATTAAAGTGCCTGAAGCCAAATCTTCAGCCATCACCATGTGATTTAGAGTTGGCTCATTGGATTTGCTGCAGAAGACAAATCTGCACAACCACATATTCATGAAAGCTCTGTATTCCTTCTCAGCCACAGCACCAGATGACATGTAAGTCTGAATATATTTTGTCCATCCACCTCCCCGATTTAACGCCTTTCCTTTGGGTACCCTTGTACTTGAAAGGGTATACTAGTTTGGTCACATTCGAGCCATCATCATGAACACATCGGCTAATGTGATAGACATTGGACCATGGCCGAAGATAAAAGCATTGGCATCGAGACCAAAAATGAGAAGCCGCTATCAAAGAGAGGGTCATTCCTAGGCATTTCAGACAGAGATAGCTCTAAACAGTGATGGATATCTTGGGATTCCCACAGACTGCTGTTCTTGGCTAGCATCCTACGGTACCAATTTCGCCATCCTGAGATTGAAGGGAGCGGCCAGGTCTTGAAGGTGCTCGGCCATCTGCTCGGCGGAGCAATTCCGGATTTGAATGGGATCCTCAAAGTTTCCTTCTTGATAAATTCCATCGGATTGGGGTCTCCCATTGGACCAAGGAAGTAAGAATCGGGACTCGCAGCATAAGGAATCAAAATCTGATCCTTGTACTCCTTCAGAAAGGAACAGGGAGGAACTGAATCAGGAAAAGCCAAGAATTGATTTGGGGAATTGCCGAATGAGTAGGGTTACCTCTCGGAATTTCCTCCCGGGTCGCCATTGAAGGAGTAGAGTGAGTTGAGACAGTGCAGATTTCTCGAGCGGCGGGCCGCGACTGTGAGCAATGTTGACATAGGTGAAGAGGACTTGTGGTCAATTTCAGAATAAAATTACTTTTATCCTGAAATTGAGGGGGCATGTGTTAACACTAGATTTTGGTGAACATTGAGAAGATGACAGGTGGACCCAGCACACAGCAGGAAGAGCATTCGGCAAACGACTGAGCGGTCAGCTAATTCTCGGTGCTTCGGCAAATACCCATGCGGTCGGCAATCTCAGAAGGCGGTGATTCCATTCGGGAAAAGAAGATGGCATGAAGAGACGACTCAGAAGAGAATAGACGTAATAATAGAGGACTCCGAAGAGAATTAGAGCTAAGAGTCATAGTTTCCAAATTATGTTTAGTATTTCATAGTCTTTTAGGACTCGTGTTCAGCCCAGGGTATAAATATAAACCCCGGCCATTATAAAGGATATACACAATCAAATCAATACAACCAGCCCCGTGCCAAGTTTCGAGTCCTTTTTCATCGTGTCGTCGAGTTCTTCGAGAGGAGCCATCGATCCGTCGACCTCCGTAAGTATCGGCAACCTTGCTATCATGTCTAGTATCATACGGTGGATTTAGATCATGGTGCAAGTAGTCTTGTTTGTCTCGACTGGATGGCCGTGCGGCAGGCGTCTGCTTGACGATCAGGAAGTCTTTGCTTATGCTTTGTTTATCTCGACTAGATGGCCGTGCGGCAGGCGTCCGCTTGATAGCTTAGTGAAGCAAGATAGTTACCGGCTCTATTAGACTCGGCAAGGTCTAGTAGATTCATCAAGTTATCATGTGTTGCGTTATCTTTAATGTTTCATATATTTGTAACACTCTTTTGCCCAATCTAGATTGATACGATTCGGCTTTTGATAGACATATTTGCTTTTAATTCATGATCGATAGATCATATGCTTGTATAGCCGAATTAGATCAATCTAGGTTGCTACATGTTGCGGGTTCATGCACGTTAAGGTGTGTTTAACCCTAAGAGAACTAGGTATCGTGCGGCAAATGCAGGTTCTGTTAGGTTTAGATCATGTTAGCTTGTTTGTTCCTTCTTCATGGACCCTAATTCGGCAATCTTGCCGAATATGGTTGTGCTTACACGAGTAATGAGTATTTATAGATCTATTTGAGTGTATACATGCTTTTAGCTTCTTACTATTAGATTGTATCATGCGGTGGATTAATCTGGTCATAGGAAGTGGTGTAGATTCATAGCGAGCGATATCATGCGGTGGATTAACTTGCTTGGGTTTACGCTTGACGGGTTTATGAAGGCTAGACGTGCGGCAGACTAGTTGAATTAGCCTATGCATGCGTTATTTAGATAGATTTATATGTACAAATTACCTGTTTAATATTTATCATGCCTTGATGGTGTCATTGGTCTAGAATTTATATTTCTATATGATATATGATGATCAATCTAGACTTGTTCAAACATGTCTTCTCATACATGTGTACTCGGCAATCAATGCTTTATGTTTCTCATTTCATATTAGCCGAATGACTCACAAGTGTGATTGGCAGACAGCTTCTATAGCTGTATGTCGTCGTAAGTGGCTTCAGGGCCATAAATATGGAACTGTCTGGTCTCACCTGGCACATTCCAGTTTTTGATCTCACAGTTTTATCCCTTGTCGGCTTTCAGGTCAAACCGACTGGCACGTCTTTGGATTCTAAACCGTCCGAGCACCCGATTGAAGCCACGCTTTCTGGCTTGCTGTGTGTGAGGCACAAGGACCACATTTTGCGCCAACAGAAATGCTGCAGATGGGCGTTGGCATCCTCATTCGGCAATCCGCAAAACGGAATTGCCTGCACCATGGTGATGAGACCTGTCTAGAGCTCAAAGTTCTTTTTCGCCGTGTTGACAACGGGCCCAAAGGTGGGCACGTTGGCAACAAACAGTGGAGAACTTGCGTGCGACTTCAGGCCATCTCGGTTGGTGCGGTGCTGACTGGTTCATGTGTCGGTGGAGCAGCAGAAGAAGAAGAGGTGCAAGACCTTTTGTTCCTTAGGAGTGCCTCCGAATTATCTCTAAAGTTTTCTGACAGGGAGAAACCAGACATACAATATCCTGTTTTCATCCACAACAGGAGAAAACATAAAAGTTAGCTTGCATAGACAATGGCCATTTCTAGTGAAGTCATAAACAAATGTGTTTGTTCATGATGGATTATTTTAACCTATGCCATCCCCGGCAATGGCACCAGAAATGCTTGACATTTCTAAACGCGATCACCAAAAGATGGATAAAAAGCCTATCCCTGGCAATGGCGCCATAAATGCTTGCTGGCATTTCTTAACGCGATCACCAAAAACGGCGATCACACCAAGAGACACCAGGGTCAATAGATCAGAACCTTATAGAATTATTATCCGCAAGCGCACGGATCTATTGTTGTAGCATTTCACCCGAAAGTATTCAGGGTGTCGTTATATATATTTTCCCAAAGGAAGACAAGGTGCAAAATAACCTCTAGCATGATCATGGTTTATGACTTCACATCATCGTTGTAAGGCCTTAGTACTACACAGGGGTAAGATAAATGGATTTGTAGATAGTGTGGGTCTTTCCAAAGGATGAAGAAGAAATAAGGAATAAAGAATAAATAAATAAAAGGTAAAATCTACATGGAGCAGGTAGATCATATACAGCAATGCATAAAATAGCTAATGTCACATGTTGTACAAGGTTAGAGATGGTTCAAGGCCTAGGGTAGAGGAAGACCCCCGCAGCTGGTCTGCCAGTCGATAGAGGCATTTACGAACTCCTACATGATATGCGGACGTGTGTTGGTATTTCTTAACGTATGCAGAGAATCCGCAAGCATACGGAAGTACCATTGTAACCTTCACCTGAAAGTATTCAGGGTATCATATTTTCCATAGGGAACGGAGGTATTTCTCCTAGCTAGTTCGCCCAAGGAATGTTGGTGTTCGCCCCAACGAACGAACACCATAGAGGAGACCGAAAGCTAAGGGCCAAAGTAAATATGAAAGTGATAAACGAAAGCTTACAAAGGAGAGGAACAATAGCTTTATTCCATTCCAGAGTCGATCCCTTTACACGTTGCCCCTGGGGGTCATTATATAGTAGTCAGCGAACTTTTACAAGATGAAAATACCCCGACATACGCACACAACTGCTCCTCACGCCTCCGCCTTTAGCAGAGGGCAAGAAAGTCTTTTGTCCTCAAGGTCAGTTCCTCCCGCGTCGGCCCTGCTCTTGCGACCCACGTCGGCCCACAAGAGGCCCATTAGTGAAAGCAGGCCCAACAACGAAATCAGGCCTATCAATAGCCCACCATCGCCTCACGCTCCAGCCTGCCAATGGTCAGAATTAAAAGTCACCACCTGACATGTCGCCTGCGCTCGCTCAGAGCAAAAGCAACACACACTCATGACAGACACCTTTCGACACCACTATCGCTTTTCACAAATGACCGGAGCGTGAAAGCCGCCCACCGCTTTCGCACGCGCCATGCGAAAACGGTGGGCTCCTTCCATGGGTTGTGACTTGCGCTACCTGCCCTGTCTGTCGAGACGACGCTCCTACACGACGAAAGCAGCGCTACGCTTCCGCACTAATCACGCGGAAGCGAACAACTGCTTTCATGCCTGTCTAGCGGAAGTGGACTAAGACTTTGCAATTACCCCACTTAGGCGGCGCGCTGAGCACGGGGTGGGAAGCCTTTGGCTCTACCCCAACAGTAGCCCCTCAGCGCTATCGTGGTTAATTTTCCTTAACCGCGATGCGCTGATTACTTCTGCCCAGCGTCGCCCCTAAAGTTTGTTCAAATTTTTTTGAACAAACTTTGCTTAATTGGGTGATTTTTTATTTTACTCAGGTGTTCCGCCATTTCACTAATAGCGCCTGGTGGGACCGGGCGCATCGATTCATGCGTCGCGGCAGCCCCGCGCGCCGCCCACTATAAAGCGGGAGACAGAGACGCGTGAGGGGTACGCCTCTTTCAGCTCCTGCGCTCAAGCCCCTCTTTCATGGTTGCTTTCGAAGGCACTTCCGCTTACGGATTGAAGCCTGGTCCGAGCCTTTCACCAGTGATTTTCGGTAAGTTCTTTTTCTTTTCTTTTTCTTTACTTATATTGCGTTCTATTTTTCTTTCGTGCTAGGTGTGCATTTGGCGGGCTTGTTTTTTATTCCTCTTACTTTCGCATTTTTAGATGGTGGGTGAGTCCACATCCGCGAGTTCCTCAAAGTCCGGCTCATCGAACCACTCTGCTTTCGCTAGCGATGCAAGTTCTAGTTCGCTCCGAACTGGATCTTCTGCGAAAGCGCTTGGTGATGCTAGACTTCAGGGTGGTATCGCGGGCGAAAACGCCCCCTTTCGCATGACCGGTGCTTCCGACGAGCGGTCTGACAGTGACGTAAATGTCAACGATTTGTCAGACCTTCCGCATGCTGTGGAAGTGGAGCAAGTTGAGCTAAGTCCTTCCCCGGTTGATGATTTTGTGAAAGGGGAGAAGGACGGGGCAGCTGCCGTTGAGTTTGGTGATGTTGACGAGATGGCGAAAGGGGTTGAGGGGGGGTCAGATAACGAAAGCCAAGGGGTCATTAACTCCTGGTCCTCTCATGTGCCGCTGACTCGCGTGCATAACTATGAGTTAAACCAGTCGAAAGTGGACGATGAGCTTTTGGATTCCTTGGTAGATCTGAAATGGATGAGCCAAGAGACCCGGAACAAGTGCCGAGCCCCTGGAACTGAATTGGTTCCGCAACCCCAGCCTTATGAAGCTGTAGTCTTTTGCGACTATTTTCATGCTGGGTTGAGGATACCATGCGTGCCCTTTGTTTGGGATGTGCCAGAGCGCTTTCGGCTTCAGCTTCATCAGTTGACACCTAACGGTGTTCACCGTCTCTGCGTTTTCACCATGGCTTTAAAGATGGTAGGGTGCCCCCTGAATGCTCACGCTTTCGTGCGTTGCTGTGGTGGGTACGGTCGACTAGACACTAAAAAAGATAAGAAAGCTGGAGTTAGGTATACTTCGCAATTTGGTGGTTATAGTTTAGTTGCTAGATTCAACCTTCACAGTGAGACTTTGGTACCAATGTTCAAGGGCAAGTGGCCGGACTGGAAGGACATGTGGTTCTACATTCAGGTTTGTACTGACACGGATGTTGAGGCCACAAAAGCTAAAGGATCGGCGAAAGCTCATCCATTGGTTTCGCATTTAACGCCTATCCGGGAAAAGGCCAAAGGTGTTTGGACTGCAAGTGAGGAGGAAAAGGAGGCTAGTCGGGTGTATAATGCTACGGCGCGGAAGCAGATTAGCCGTGACTTAGTGGAAGAATGGGAGGTGATGGAGCTTTCGCTGTTGGATGCTGATGTGCAATTTGATGAGTTTGTAGATACTCCTTCTGGGTGCAGAATACCTGATGTGGATTTTTCTACGGTCTCTGAAGCCGATAAGCCAACTTATGCAAAATGTATCGAAAGGAATGTTTCTAAGGTCTACGGCCGTTACAGCATTCACGAGCATGATGCTCGAATGCAAAGTGTGGCATGCTATCAGCGGATTAACCGCATCTTTGACCATATTGGTGTGCCATATGGTGACTGCAAGGATCTATGCCTTCCGGTGTCCGATGAAGAGGTGAGCAATAGCGAAGGCGGTGGAAAGATTCGCGGTAAGTGAAAGCTGCATGGTGGCGGTGGTCGTTCCAAGTCCATGCACGGGCGTGAACGCGGGCGCGGAAGGCAGAGTTAGAAAACTTCTGTCTTGGAGTCCCGAAAGCGAAAGGAGCGTTCCAATGAGGTTCGCACCTCTGAGCCTGCTGATGTTGTTTATAGGCGCCGTATAGCGAAAGCGGTTAAACCTAGCGCAGGTATCGTTATTGGGAAAAGCCGATGCTGGGGCATGACACTTGATGAAATGGTTTGATTTTGATGCTTTTCGCACTGCTTTTGTTTTACGTTCTTGCTTTGATTTCTTGTTTTCTTTGAACTGACTATTTTAATGGCTTTCAATTTTGCAGGCTGAAGAAAGCGGAAGCTCCGTGGCTAGCCGCGCCGACATTGTCGATCCTCGGTTGCTGAATGACGAGGTCGACACCCTTTTGGGCCTTAACATTGGTTCTGTGCCGGCTCCCAGGCACCCTGCAGCTCCGTCGGCTAAAGAGCTGAAGAGGCAGAAAGTCACTGGGAGCAAGGCTCCTGCTGCTGATATAGCTGCGCCTGTTGCTAGTGCGAAAGAAACTTCACGGCGCTCTCCCGGACAGCCTGGTATGTCTCACTTTTATAGAGAGTCGCTGCTCGGGAACGTCTTCCGAGGCCACCTTTTCGGCAATGGGGAGCTGGACCTGGATTCATGCTCAGATGACTACGGCGAAATGGTGGTGTATTCCGGGTCCAGCTCTTCCAGGGAGCGTACACCCGTGAAAGATAGAACTTACAAGATTGCAAATTCACTTGGATTTCCAGCAGACGCCCGCCTTACTGCAAAAGTGAGGCACCAGGAGTTTGGAATTCTCCCAAGTCCTTTGGCTCTGCAAGCGACGGAAGAGGCCGCGGCTTCCTTTGGGATGCCGGAAGTTGAAAAAAGTCTTTCCATGCATCCCCGGACATCTCTTGTTGATGCGGCTACTTCTCACCTTGTACAGGTAGCTACCGCTGTTTTATGTATTTTTTGTTTTCGCTTTCACGATTGATGATTAAGTTGCTTTGCGTTGAAATTTTTGTGCAGGTTCTCGTTTTGAACCGTGCCTAGTCCAAACTGGATGAGGCTAATCATGCCGGCTTTGACAAGGCTATCCGCGAAAGGAATGCCAAGATCGAAGACTTGGAGAGAGCTGAAGAAAATGAAAAAGGATCTTGAGGAGGAGAAAAAGAAAACCGAATCGAAGCCGCGAGAAATTTTTTTCTCGGGGAAGGTTGATGTGCCGAACGGCATTGTCCGTGTGATGCAAAGAAGAGAAAAAGGAGTCTAAAGAGCTGCTTGGGGTGGAAGGCCGGAAAATTTTTCCGGCTTACAAGAATTTGATAGAAGGCGTTGGTTCGGAAGTGAACCTACCAATATGCTGTTTTTGGAGTATTTGGAGTGGCTTGCGAAAGAGCTTAGCGGTTTGGGGACTATTCAAAACATTGGCCGTGGTTATGCCACCCTAGAGGCTATTGGTGCATTTGCCCAGTGCCTTCGAGATGTTGGTTGTGACCATGCTGAGAAAATGGAAGTCAAGCCTCCTTTGCAGTACTACAAGAGGTCCACGAAAGTGAAGGCGAATGCGAATCGCTTCTACGATGAATTCTAGCTGAAGGGAGGTTGTGACATGGCTCTCCTTTGCGCAGTGCTTTCGCGTGGGAAGGTAACACTTTCGTCTTTGTTCAAATGTTTTGCTATTTATCCTTTTTAGTATTCCAATTGCTTTCGCTTGTTTTTGCTAGACTGAGGAGGAGAAAGCCGCCATCAAGGCCAAAGTTCAGAGCTTTATTGACCATCACAACTCGCGCAAAAGCGAGGCTGCGGGGGGGTCAGGAGCTGGCCAAGGTTCTCCTTCTTCTGCTGCTGCGCCGAGAGCCCCAACGCTGAAGAGAACGCTTCCACCGAGGAATATGCCCCAGTAGCTTGATTAGGGCCTGATTTGTGAACATGTTTCACTTGACAGTTGTGTTGAACTTCATCTGGTGGAGCGAATGTCGCGCATGTGTTGTAAGACTATTGTTGTTGTCTTTGTGTGTTTCAAAACTTGATTCATTTTTTGTTCGTTCGTTTGAATGTTTGAGCGGGTTGATGAAGCTGATCTCGGCTAGCGCGGTTGAAGTTGTGCCGCTAGCGATTTCGAAGGGTGATTTTTATGCTTTCGGTGAATCCTAGTGTAACTATCGCCAGCGTCATCCGCACCGATCGCCGCGGGAGTGTTCATGTGCTCCCGTTTGAGGCGGAATTTTGCGAATTGTGGAAAGGATTAGAAGTTTCTGGACCCATCGTGCCGAAACGCACTCTGGATCTGGTGAAGGTCCATCACGGACTAAAGCAGGAGAAGACTTTTTGAAGATACCCAAAGAGGAGCCCATAGAAGAGGTTCCTCCTTTAGGGCGAGCCCGCTATAGTTTTATGCCCGTGACTCCGCAAGTGAGCGAGGATTTTTGAGAGTGCCCATGGAGGAGCCACTATAGTGTTGTAAACTTTTTGTTTCTTTGACATAATCGAATAGTGTAACGAAAGTTTTGAAATTCTTTTGTTTGCTTGCGCATGTTTTGTTGCTTGTGTTGATCGAAAATGCGTTGATCACTTATGTGCCTTGGTCTATCGCCTGTTCAGCAAAGATGGATCGAAATAAGAGCCCCTCAACTTAAGTCTCTAAATGCCACCCCCACTTTTTAGAGTTGAGGGGTGCAGACACGGCCGTCGCTTTCGTTGTTATGCGCTGAGTATAATGTATTGTGACATTTTTGGTTACGAAAACCTCAAGTCCCCTCATTTTTCAGTGATGAAAGCCACTTTTGCTTTCGACTTAGACATATTCTCTATGCTAAGTTCGTAGCCCCTCAGCCTAAGAGATTTTGAAAGCACCGCTCTCCCACTTTTTAAAGCTGAGGGGAGCGAAAGTTTGTTACTTTCGCTACCTCTTGTGCGAAAGTGACTTTTTTACGAAAGATGGATGTGAAAAACCGAAACACTTAACTTCTTTCCTTTATTGATACAAAATATGAGTGCGTGATCCGTGACATTCAAATCAAAAACCAATAGCTACTCAAATTACGCAAGTCACTCAAAATCAAAAGCCTAGGGGTTCTACAGATAAGGCATGAGATTTCCGCTGAATTCCGCCATTAAGGGAGCTGATGTCCTGAAAGAAATGACATATGCTCCCCTAATCACACCAAATTGGAGAAGGAGTTCCGATACGGAATTACTTGCCCAATTTAGAGGCATCTAGAGCAATCTCATGGCTCAAGCTTCGGCTACAAACTGACCTCTAGGAGACAGCCTCGTCTCTTCCTAAATTGGTGTCTGCATAGAATTCTTCTAAACTACGCGAAAGCGGAGCCCAGCGAACTCAACAGTGTGACATGTATGTTGCGATGGTTCTAAGACAAAGGCTTTTTCCCGGATGCTTCCTATTCCTAGCAATAGTGTCTGCTTTTGAATCATGATCAGCTTTCGCTTCTACTATTCCGCAGCGAATGTGTGTCATTGCATTGTGTTGGCCGTGAGGAAGTGATTGAATGCTTGGTTTACAACTCTGGACCTTGCCTTTTATAGATTAGCTAATGTAGTCTGAGTGCCTTTGGCTTTTTGACTTAAAGGATTGTCAGAAACCGATTGAATGCCCTGCCATATCTTTCGTCTTTAGGGATACGATTGTTTATTTATCGTTGAACGAGTTCAAAGCTTCCGACTAGAGCTTACTTCCTCACTTAAAGAGTTGTCGGAATTCAATTGAATGTATTGTCGAATCTTTTA